>CM024588.1:21581591-21765471 GCA_014182565.1 Eucalyptus marginata
GAGTGATGGAAATAAGCTGAATAGATAAAGCGAGAATTGTAATAGTTTAGATCGTCGCTCAAGGAGATAGCAAAGACTTGGAAGCACCCATATGTAATTACGAAAGAGAATGAACACGATTTGTGAAACTCTGCAACGGAGCGGATAAACCGAGGTGAAAGAGAAAGGGTTAGGGTTCAAGTGGGGAAAAAACAAAACTACCAGGACGGTAGAGAGAAAACTCTACATGGCGAGAGAGAAGACCCCAATTATTTTAAGAAAAAGTGAATTAAAAATAGATTAGTTATTATATTTTGGGCCTCGATAATCATTTTTATATGTTCATATTTTAACTTACTTGTGAGTTTATTCAAGTGTTCTAAGTATAATTAAAACATCTTCTATATTAATTATTAATCTTTTGATTATATTTTTAGTTTTAATATATAATTTGACCAGTTCGATCCACATTATTCCTGAGATCCCGAAGATGCTAAAGCTGAAGGTGCGGATTGCCGAAAAAGAATAAGGGGGAATCCTAAATTTCAGCCTGGGCCACTTCAAACCTGAAAAGTCGGCCGTATGATCTAGGCCAAATTGTTCTTTAGATCTTCTTTTTTTCCACCCCTAGAACTAAATGTTATGCGGGACAAAGTCCTACACCTCGGGAGCTATTTCTTGAACCTTGTAAAGATGCAAAGTGCTATATGGTGAAAAACATGTCGTGAATCCATGGGGCCATCTCTAGATTTGTTGGACTGTCTATATGGAAGGCATCATCGAATTGCCTCAACGATTGTCAGACAAACTTGAATGGCAACTCCTAATGATGATTGAGAGCACTGTGTAATTTTGAGAAGAAATTATGGTGGAATAGAAAACTAAATTTCTTTTAATTGATCTTGCTCAATTTATCTCTTTCCCCCTTTTGACAATCTCCATTCTAATCCTAATTCCACACTTATTTGATGACATGGGTGCATACCACACTGCACACCATTTCACTTAGAAAATTTGAGTAAAGTCTTAGCACATGTAGTAGTGTCTTTCATATATCAACGTGTCGGTAGTTTTCATTTTTACAACCAAAGCAATATAGAGAAATGTCAAAAACACTAAGAATGTCTCATATATTTGGCGTAATAAGTGACGTGGCATATTATCATTAATGATCAAATATGGCTAATTATTCACTTTCAATCCGCCATGTGGTTTGGTATATTAATACTAATCTATCAGATAGCATTGTCCAATAGGACACTCCTTCAAAAAGTTGAGGGGAGAGAAAGCAATATTAATATTGGTGCCTTGTATTCTATGAAGTCCACGGCAACAAAGACCGAAGACTGGAGATTGAACAAATTGGTGCTTTATATTCGCCATCAATCACGAGAGGATCCAGTAGGAATGAAACTTTCACATCCTTGACAAAAAGTGGCTCCGTTGATTCTTTATATGACCATGAGACTCATAAAAAGGTAAAGTTATCTTGAAACTCTTCTCTCTTTACACAAAATTCCTTTTACATCTGCCGTGTCTTGGGTTAAAGTTTTCTCCCCTACTTTCGATTATTTCTTTTGGCTTTTCAAAAGAAATTGGTTTAAAGTCCAAGTCAATTACAAGTCAAGCACCAAAAGCTGAAACATTAAGCTCAAGTAGTCAAGCTTGATGCAATCTCAACTTTTTAAAATTATGTTTGCATGAAAGCGAGTTCCAAAAATATTAACTGCATGAGTAAGATATTTATTTTGGGTTACGATTGGAAATTTGATGATAGCTTCCGAAAATATTATATGGCGCCTTCTTTATTGAGGTTAGAGAAATGCTAAATGTACCAAGAATGAGCATTAAATCCTCTTTATTAAATGATTTGTGAAGTTTCCATTGGTCAATTGAATGAAACCCACATGCTTGTTTGAGTCCTCACACTTTTCTTTTCCATTAAAATTATCTCCTAGTGTATTACCGCATCTTTTCTTTAAAAAAAATTAATGCAGTTAATTACTAGCTCAGCTCACCCTTTGCCGTGGAATGGGGGATTAAGGGCGCCTTGTCCCAATCCCTACGTTAATTAATAGTCAAGAGGTCTCGTCCCATCCATTTCATATGCCCTAAGAGATAAATAATCAAACGAAGGGGAAAACATATCTGAATATGGCGAGATCAGGTACACTTACTAGATTGGATCACTGAACATGTTTGATTCGAACTTTTAGGGGCCATGTACAAATCCAAACTGGCAAGTTTGGCAAGTGTCTAGCTCGCCCACTAGAATTTGTTGGCCCAATAACAGGGACGATGCCTTTTTTTTTTTTTTTTAGGAAAAAAAAGGCTGAGCTAAATATTATATAAAATGGAAAACATAAATAGAAAATAATTTTATACTTTTGCTGTATTTTAGTTTAAATTTGTCATAAAATACTTTTCTTTTTCTGTTTTAAGCCTTGATTTCTCTTCCAATATTAACAAAGTTTGTAATCTAAGGTAGATAATCTAAAACTAATATTTATCAAAGTAACTTTCATAAATGAATGGGTAGACTAGAATGAGCCTCAAAGCTGTTGGCCTAGCCCACGTAGTGACGGGCCCTAGAATGTATTGTTCGAGCTACCAATGAATGCAAAATTGGTGCCTTATTATTCACTTATGGTCTGCCATGTGGTTTGGTATATTAATACTAATCTATAAGATAGCATTGTCCAAGAGGACGCTCCTTTAAAAAGTTGAGGGGAGAGAAAGCAATATTAATATTGGTGCCTCGTATTCTACGAAGTCCTTGGATGTGAAAACCAAAGACTAGAGACTAAACAAATTGGTGCCTTACATTCACCGTCAATCATGAGAGGATCAAGCAGCCCATGGAGACAAAGACTAAACATTCATTCCATCAAATGTGGTATGTAAGCTAACGGCCATTACCTAATGATTGACAAGTCCATAGAACTTCCAAAAGTCCTTTGCTCCAAACCAGCTCAATGATCTTCACCGTGGACGACTTCTCGATTTTCACCAGGGCATGATGCTACGCAGCAATGTGCGGTTCCATGTCTTGCGATGGCCCCGACCTCTTCAAATCTTCAGGCCGTGAAGTCTGAAGAACTCAGAGATTCGTTTGGAGCTTCTTCGCGGAGGCAGATCACCTGTGATAACGCCTCCAACTATTCCATGGCTGTTCTTGGCCAAAGACGGACTCCGAGGGATGTACATCTTTGCTCTGTTTTATTGAGTTGAATCCGAGATTTTTAATTACGGTTTTGAGTGAAAGTAGAATGATGATTGTGGATATGTTAGTAGTTTAAATACGTTCTAATGTCATTGAATTTGTATATATCGGAAATGACTCTTCGATCATGACTCTGTGTTCTATTTTTGAACTGACCACCAAACATTCGTTAAAATGCCTGAACGAATTCGGAATACGATTTTGAGAAGCGTTCTTATGCTTTAGTATATGGAATGATCGTTGCATGATATTCATGTTCGACTCACTTACAGCTCCTCTGTTTCAAGTGATTTTAGACTATGGCCGAGATCTCCATATGCCATGACTACTTGAATTGTCGTTCAAATCCATCCATATATGTTGTCTCTGATTCTGATATTATGGCAAGTATAGATTCGTGTTAATCAAATATCTAGATAAGCAAAGCATGTCGACTTACATATACCCAAGGGTTTTGGCATCCGACGGATTATATTCACCGGATTGAGATTATGCTTGCTGGTTGTGTATTCTCTTGCTCGGCTGATTGGTGCTGTGGTCTTATTTTGGTATTTGCTTTAACGATGCTTAACAATTTTGCACTTACAAATTCAATTACACTCGTGAATTTCCTTTCAGCTGTTGCGTGGGCTAATCGAGGATTTCTCAATTGCAGTGATTGCTATTCGTCATAGTGGCCAGGGAAGCTTTCATATTGATATGATAGGATAGAAAATTTCTCAAGAGGCAGATGTGACTATCGGCTTGCATCATAATGCAATTTTGTCTGGAAGGTAGAACCGTTTGTCGTGCAAAATACATGGACTGGTGAATTCTGACTTGGGTAAATAGGAGAGATGTCTTACTCTTGAATCTATTGAGAGCCTGGAAGGTCCTACCTTGGATGGATTAGTTCTTTGCCGTGAACTAACATCAAAAAGCCTGACGAAAAACAGAGAGCAGTGAGGTGCTTGGGGAGTGCTTGTGCATGTATATGTGTAAATGAGTGAAGAGTAAAGAAGTGAGTATGTTTTAGCTAAATCTTCACAGTGCCATGCTAACATCTTCTCTGTTTGCTATTCATGCTTTGAGATTGTAAAGAATTTCAGTCCTCATTTAATCGGTAGTAAATTGATTGTTGTCCATCCTTGCACATGAGTCCTATATGAAACTAAATAAATATTGAAGTGTGTTTGCCAAATTCGAGTGCAACCGTGTTGATTCTGCTGTTCATATGCTTATTGTTGGATCAAACTTGTTATTCTCTTCTTGTTGGATTAGACTTGTCATCCTTTCTGCTAGTGCTTACAATGTTATGTTTACTGGACATGTCTCCCTTGTGAATGAGCAGTGGAGTCTACTGAAATCCGCTGAATATGCTGCTGAGAGCTTGTCTCTCAAAATAGAAGCTCAGGAAGGTCGCTGACTGCACTTGACAAGGTCGCAATCATAATTATGGACTCTCTATCCTTCTCTCTGCATTTAGCTGTCTTCACCACATGTGTTTCTTCTTTTCTGTCCGCCGTTCACATCTTTGTTGTTGCTATGTTTCAAGGCCCTGCGAGGACAAAATCGAAGTTATCCATCACTGGGTCAAACTCCTGCTCTTTCTGTATCCGCATCGCTTCCAACTTGAAAGGTTCGAGTACGGGTATATCCATGTAAATTTGGTGAGGAAAGATGATGTGAATTGCTGCGGAAGGATCGTTCTACGAAGGCCTAGATGGTGCGAATTGCAAACCTCGACCTCCAATCAAACCTGTGATTGGCAACCTCGGTATGAACGTGACCTGTTGACGAACACGTGTCAACCAACCAACGTTATAGACGCCACGAACGAAAGAATTCGCTATCTCACTCGATAAGTCAAATCAACCGTCACAAGGGAATCTTGATTAGGTCAAGTCCTCAAAAGAACAGTAAAAGAGAATCTCTCAATTATTTCTCAAAGTAAAATATATCTATCCCCAAAGAAATTCAGTCAGTCTTATATATAGGCTTTCTAGCCATCACACAAACCCTAAAACCAACCCTAGAAATATAATGCGTCATATTCTAGAATATTCTAAACAAGAAGATATATATATATATATATCTCTCTCTAAATATATATATCTATATATATTTGACTTGGTCAAATATTTGGTGTCCATATAATCAAATTGCGCCAAGATTTCCAAGATTCTTCAAGATTTGATCCAAGGTTATCTCCACGCTGAAGATCACGAACCATGACACCAACAGCTTGCCTAAATTGTTGGCCCGCGCCGAGTGATCGAACCAAGCAGGAATAGACAATGGGTCCCCAAGCACCTCCTCCTCGATATGGCTCGATGTCCACATCAAAAGATCAATTCAGTACAGGTGAATCCTTCTTTTGCCTATTCTCTCTCTCTCTCTCTCTCTCTCTCTCTCCCATTGCTATCCTGAGTAGGTATTACGATGTGATCGTATATAGAAAGCTTGAGGTCTTGTATATTTCTAATTCCAAAAAAAAAAAAAAAAAAAAACGGAAGTAGCCACGGTTCTTTGGGGAATTATTGATTGCTTTAGGGGAATCAATGTCTTGCGATTTGTGAAACTAAGTTTTTAGTAGGGTTTGCTTAACATCTGGTTTTCTTCAGTCCTACCAAAACCCCTCTGGCGTGTGATGAAGCTACATCAGTACGATCTCTTACCTCAGCATGATGATTTAGGAGATTGTTATGGTGAATTGGTGATGATTTTTCGACGAATAACCATGTTGCTGTGCCTTGAACTGGCTGTCATCACCATTCCTTTGCTGGTCACCTCTTTTGGGTGTAGATTAAATTGATCTGAAGCCAATCCAAGTGTTATTCTAATTACCCGTCATGTTGCTGTTCGTATGTTGATGATTTCTTTATCACTGAGCATGTTTGTTACCAATTGCTTCGTCTGAGGTAATACTGAAATTCATGGAGTATCTCAGTGAAAATTTGATTCAGAGGAGGGACCAAGAATAAGATAAGAAAACGAAAATATTAAAATAAAAAATTCTGGAAAATAAAAGTGGAAATTGGTTGGAAGAATAGGCATTTATTAGATTGTTAGATTTTGGTATTAGAATTAGCTAGTTTTGGAAAATATGGATGAATAACACGTTGTGCATAAAAGCAACTTAAGCAGATTATTACTACCAAATTAGCAATGATCTGCAACTGCTTGAAATGGCTTTGGCAGATTTCAAGGACTCTTGCTCTTTCGACTTTTATGCTCCATGCTACTAGAGGAAGGGCACATGTGGTGATTGTTAGCTAGTTGTTGGCTAATTGTAAGCTAATTGCAGGAGAGCACTGTTTTCTTCTTTGATTTACCATAGGATGGGGTCATCCTTCCATTGCTTTGTTGACAAATATAGCCAAGGCCACTTGTCTCAACAGTCTCTACTATATTGACCAAAAAAGTTAAAAAAAAAGAAAAGTTTATAATCTATAAAACAAATTTGCGAGAGCAATTTCAACCTCAAACTTTCATATAAAAATTCTAGAAGGACGTGTTTATTGTTATGATGAATTTCAATCGTTAGGAAATGTTCAAGATTATGTGATGTTATGCGGATTGTAATTGGTTTCAATTGATTCTGGTTTTACCGTTAATTCCTATGTTAGTTAATTTCTTCATTAGATTACTTCCATATTTGTGCTTATTTTTCTGGATATAAGTACCCGTATAATGTAATACATTATTCAATAAAGCAACGCACAATTCAATATTTTCTCACATACTGACTTGGTATTATAGCTGGATTGTTCTTATTTTGATCTCAATCCATGATGCCTACCGCCCCCCTCATATTGTTGATCTTAATGCCAAACTTGAGCTTGTTGATGGCATGCTATTGTAAGACGTTACACTTCATTGACACTTGGTCAATAATGTAGTATGTCTTTTATGGTCACTTGCTCTAACATAACCTAGGTCGACCATGCTATGAGTCGGTGTATGATTGCTTTTCGTTTTCCTGATTATGCCACCGTGTTACCTATTTTATACTAGATCCAGGGCATTGTATTTTATGTCCTTCACCATCCCTATTTACGTCTCTTGGATGCAGATCCATCGCACGCATTGGTTTACTTATTCGCTGTCTCCAACACGAGATCAAAACATGAGTCTCTCTTCTTGATTTTACACCTTACCCAATCACTCCTCAAGATCCCAACACCAATCTCTCTTCTCCTCCCCATCTTATCGAGCCCCCGCAACCACACGCGGCTTGTATCATTGACATGCCTCTGGTGCCACCATCAATCTTGACCTTCCTCTCTCCACCATTCAATGCCGGTGCTTATGAGGGGTCATGTCACGCTCCATTCGCTCTCTCTCCCCTATCGCTTCAATGTCGGTCGTCATCCCTGCTTTCGTGTAGCTATCTCTCTCCCTCTCTTGTATAAGAACAGATGAGCTCACCTGAACATCAAGTTTATGCCTTTGGCAGGTCTCAAGACCTCACATCGAGCTCCCCTCATCATTTACAATTACTTTGTCAACAATGACGAAATCAAAAGGTCATCTCAAGATTTGCGGATGCCTCCTCCATCTGCCTGTCCATTGAGATTGAGGTGAGATCTCAAAGGCATTGGCTAGATCAGGTCATCAATGGTAGTGCCGAGACCTTATAGAGATTTGGCGGTGAGAGAAGAGACAGAATGAGGGAGAGAGTGTTTTCGGTTTGCATGTAGAGAAAACAAACATGGTCGTGGATGACACGATGGAGATAGCAGCAAGATGTGGAGGACTGACGGTGCTAACAAGTGGCCACAACGGTCGGGAGACACTGGCTAATGGTGAAGAATGAGAGGGTTGATTAAGTAGGAAGACCTGATGAAGAATATTAGACAATGTGATGAGCACACTGAGAAGTGCAACAAATATACGTCCATGTTTTCTTTTTGATCTTGTCTTGTTTATGTGTTTGTTAACTTTGTATCTCCATTAAATGACATGGCAATGAAAAAGGAGGTTTGAAGAGTAGGTAGGGGATACTTGATAAGTATATTAGAAGTGTCAAAAGTTGTGTATGGCGCTCACTTTAATATCAAAAGTTTTCGCCAGCTTATTTAAGTGCTAAATTGGAGAAAAAATGATCACTTAAGTGCCAACGTCGAGAAATTCCAACTAAATTGATTACGTGTCATTTATAATTAAAATTATAATATGACTTGGCAAATTTTTTAAGAAATCCAGTCTAGGTGGCAATTCCACGTGGCATGCTTGGCACTGAAGTGATCATTTTTTAACAATAACTGGCACCGAAGTGATCACTTTAAACAAATTTGGCACTTAAATAATCACTTTAAATAAAATTTGGCACTTAAATGATCACTTTTTACAACTTTTGGACGATATTGTTTAGGTGTTATATGCTAAGTAAGCACACCGACAAGCCACGTAGGATTGAGAAATTAATAAAATATAGCAACGTCGGATTACTAGAGTTGATACTTAAATGATTGTGTTTTTAAAAAAGTGATCTTGAAAAAAAAAAAACTTTGGATACTAAAGTGAGCGCCGTACATAACTTTTGATACTTTTAGCATACTTATCCTTAGGAGACACACACGATGGTCGCAGGTGTCAGCAACATGACCGTAACAGAATTTCATCAGCAACATTGCCCAAATTCAATCAAGCATTGGCTTTTAGTTGATAGTGAGCTTATGCTCAACCTTAACATCGAGAGTCGGCCTCCCTTTTCTCATGGTATTGCGATGAGGTAGCCTCTCTCTTTGTCCTTTTCAAATTCGATCAAATTAGCCACATAACTATTCGATTAAGCTTGGTATTCAATTGACTGTGGGCTGACAGTGAAGCACACAAGCGCAAGCGCGCATAGAGAGAGAGAGAGAGAGAGAGAGAGAGAGAGAGAGAGGGCAATGGCCATTGGTAATGCTCCAGCGATCTGGGCACCAGATGGAATATCATAAACTAAGATCCACAGTCGGCATCAAAAATGAAGAGAATCGTGCAAACAAGCAAATTCATCAAATTTTACGTGGTTACTTAGTGCAAATAGGTAGACTATAAATACATACATCCACTTTCTATGGTGATTAAATATAAATTTTGGTGCAATTATTAAAAATACACATATTAGGAATGGGTAGGCATGCTAGCTAGGAAGACATTCATGTCAATTTGCTAGCAATCCCTTTGCACAATGATTTTCTCTACTAGTGAGAGAGTGCTAAGATGAAACAAGAAAACTGATTTAGCTACATACCTATCCTCCTCTCCTTGGTTTCGTAACTGACCTTGATCAAGTGTAATTTCTTGATTGCCTCGGTCATGTCCATCCGATCCTGCGGTGATTCCATTGAACATGCGACTCCAATTTCGAATACGGAGATAATGCAATCTCTGATCTTGATCTCTTGATATTGATTGCCAGCTTCACTCCAAAGCCTTAAGTCTACGATGTCCGTTGCTCGATCTGGAAGAGCCATTCGGACGAAGTTGTGGAGGTTAAGATGGTGCCCAAAGGCCTCTTCAGTGGGTCTCTTTCCAATGAACATCTCCAATAATAGAATGCCGTAACTATATGCATCCCCAAGTGTGGAAACCTTGTGTCCCATGCCATACTCTAAAAATTTCATCAGGACATTAATAGAAATGAACATATGCTTTTTCTTGAAGTTAATTGTTTAGAAAAAGTTTCTAAGTCACATGGGATTTTGCTTAATGTCCATTTGCAAGAGCCTGCCAAGGACAGTTGTGAGGGCTCGTGCTGGTCACACCCAACATAGAGTGATGGCTCGCAAGCCCTCACTCACTTCACAGTCGGGCATGCTACGCATGGCATAGGCTAAGGGATCCTCTACCGGATCAAGCTAGAGGGTCATTAAACCCCCTATTGATTTTTTCTTTCATATCTCTATTTGACTTTTGTTTATTTTATTGGCTATGGCGGATGTTTATTGCCTATTGTATGCTAAAGTGGTAAAAATTGTCACAAAAGTTGGAATGCATCAACCATAGAGAAATGAGATTTTAGGATTTATCAAGTGCATGAAAGACCAGTTAATTTCTCCAAAACTACTAATTGCACCCAAAGTTGTCACATGTTTGCTAAACAAATTGCCTAAACATCAAGAGTGACTTCTTACTTTAGTAGGGTATAGGGGAAAACAGAAAAGGAAGAAAATATATGTGGTGAAGGTCTCGGCGGAAACAATTTAGTGCTTAGTACACATATTAACTAAATTTGCACTGCCGGTTTTGACTGGACAAACATGGAATGCACACGAGGCTCATCATTTTCATGACCTGGATTCAATTTAATACCTATACCTCACTATTTATTCTCTACAAGATAGAAGAGAAGAAAATGCCTAGAAGAACATGGGGACAAGAAGAGACTTGGAGTGATTTGTTGATGCTAAAGTGTCACGCCCTGATCCTCGAGCGCGCACCCATCCCGGCTTGGTCGATTAAATAGCGACGTCCCAGGACGCATCGCCGACCCAATCATTTTAATACGCATGCAAAAGCATATAAAATCCCCAGACAATAAAACAATGGGATAGGAAAGTAGGACCATAAATTTCTAACTTGAAAACACCAACCACTCTTATATACATTGCAACCCATGATGTATATATTACAATACAACTACCCAAGTCAAGTTCTACACAAGCCAGTTCAACAAACAGGGGCTACAAACAGGGGTGGGGGTTTTCAATCCACTACGAGCCATCCTCCTCGATCTCTCCTTCTTTCACGCTCTAGCTGGAGCTCACTGCTGAGTACACCGGAGAGTTAGGAACATCAAGCTTGGGATCCTTCGCGTCCACCACTGATCCACCCTTAGGGTCTGCTATACCTTTTCCAAAAGCAACCTCCATCACATACGAAGGTATCTCAGATTTCGGTACGAGGCCCTCCCTTCGTCCATCACTGTAATGGTGATACCATGCCTTATATTGATGGGGTACTTTTTTGGGTAAGCTCGCATCAACCCAGACAGGGTCGGGAAGCGGGCCAAAACGGGCCAAAACCGCTGCTGGAAATCCACTTCTTCAGCTTTTGTTTGGGGCTGAAAGATGGTTGATCCGGGGCAAGTTTGGGTCAGAAACGAACGAAGGTGGGCGGAGGTAGGGGTGAGCATCGGTCCAGGGTCAACCCTGGACCGACCCTAGACTGGCCCAACCCTGCCGGTCCTGGTCCGGTTCCCAGGGAGACTGGGTTGGTCCTCGGTCCTAGAATTCCTGGATTAGCACTTTTCTGTACTCAGTCCTAAGAGTCTTGGGTCGGTCCAACCTGGACCAACCCTGACTATATATATATTATTTATATTTTTTATATAGAGAAAAACCTTAAAATAAATAACATCAACAACATTAAATAACTCTTTAGTGAGGAGTTTAAGTAATTTTACATTATTCTTTAGTAACTTAGATTTTTAATGTCTTTTACAGTGTCAATAGTCATAATTTACGAATGAGGAAAATGTTTTTGTAAGGAGTCCTCTCGCTGTCCAAAAAGGCATAAACAACTCCTTATGGTATCCTCCTCTAGTATTCATTTTCTTCTGTCTTATTTGTCCTCTTAGTCTTCAATTTGCCAAAATCGAAAGAAAAAACTTCTCCGCTCGCCACTCAACACTCACCTCGCTCGCTTTAGGTCATTCGTGCCGCTTGCCGCTCGATACTCGCTTGGCTTGTTGCTCCCTGCTCGACATTCAATGCTCATTCTATTTGACGCTCACACCACTTGACCCTCACCGCTTGCCTTTCTTAGCTGACCTCGTTCATCATCGAACCCATTGGGTCGATACGGTCCTCGGTTGCCCTTTCAAGGAGTACAAAAATTGAAATAAAAAATTATTGGTTGGTCCTAGGTTGACTTGGAAACTGGATCGAACCCATTGGGTCAATTCGGTTCTCAATCGTTTTTTTAAGGAATACAAAAAATGAAATAAATAATTATCGGTTGGTCCCGGGTTAACCTTGGAACCAGACCGAACCCATTGGGTCGGTCCAGTCCTCGGTCCCAAGCTAAATAGGGTTAGTCCTTGGTCCCAAAAATTGAGGACCGACACTGTGCGGGTTGGTCCTAGGGCCAGACCATGCTCACCCCTAGGCGGAGGAGATGCTGTGGGTTCGGGGGGGAGGGGCGACGGTGGCTCACTGGTGGTGGGGGCTCCGACGGTGGCTTGTTAGACGGCGAGGCACGCTGGATGCAGCTAAGGTAAGGGGACGGCGGTGCGGCGGGCGAGGTGCGATGACGCGAGTGGTGGCTCCGGCGTGCACGGCGACGGTTCGACTAGCTACTGGCTGCTCCGGCGGCTTCAGTTGGTCTTGCTGAGCTTCGAACGACACAAATGAAGGGAGAGGATGGGCGATCGACGAGCTGAGGAGAGAAGGGAGAAGGAGGGAACAAAGGGGGGCCACTTGGCCTCACTTATCCTCTCTTGGTCCCCTTGACCAATGCCCTCCACCAGCTGGGTTCCTTGGCCAATATTTAGCCACCAAGGCCCTTCTAGAAGTCTTAGAAATGGTCCATAAGTCATGAGTGGTGGGGGTATACGAATTTGTACAAGATTTCCCCTCAATGGGACTTTAATTCCTCTTTGAATCCATCCAATTTGGCTTCTAAAAATTCAATTGTCGAGCCCTCGATCAAATTGGTATTTTTCATCACCAATTGATCCCACTTGCATCCCAATTGCGCGATAAAAAACAGTCCCCTACATTTTCTGGACAAAAACGACCCTACCTCGACTTTTTCCCAAACAATCTCGGTTTGTAGAAAGATTTTCGGAGGCTGAGTCGACATTCCTAAATTTAATTGTGACATGACAAAATTTTCAATTTCTGAAATCGGATTTAAATTTACGGTTAATTTCAATTCGGCGCAATTTTAGCATGACCTAGGCTACCGAGTAGCTTCCAGAAATTTTTAGTGCAAATGACCCGTGGTCGATTTTCTTCGAGCCACAATGAACCCACTCGACACATTGGCGACTCTCGGTTGTCGTGAGAATCTCGAGGATTCAAATATGGACATAGGGTACCAAAACGATAGAAAAATCAATCTAGTGCCGGTCGACGAGAATTTTCCAATTTAGTGGAGTCACTCACGTTTAGCCACACATTTCAGTCAAACCGACCTATCTCAAATTTTTAATCGATCTTACTGTGCCGTAACGATCTCTGAAGATGAGCACGGTCGAGTAGCCGATTCCTAGTCGAATTCTCAACTCTATTACATTAAAATTTCTTAATGGCTTTCCCTGATAGTCTAGTTATCTTGAGAGTGATCAGCTCGAGAACATCCCTATATGCGTCGATGAAAGGTCCGATTAATTTAATTGAAAACAGAAGTGAAAAATCCAAGATGTCACAACTCTTCCCCTCTTATAAAAATTTCGTCCTCGAAATTTAAACCATTACAAGTCTTAAGCAAAAAAGTGGGGGTACAAACATCTCAGTACCATGGTGTTGCCAGACCACTTTGACCAACGGAATGGTTTTTGTACGCAGAACTTGCTCTTTTCGATCCATAACCTAAACCGGGCTTTCAACGTATGACACTCGATCATCCACATCCAATTCTTCAAAATTAAGCACGTGGGTCGGGTCAGGCTCGTACTTCATCAACATCGACACGTGAAAAACGTTGTGCACTTGCACTAATCTCGGCGGCAACACAAGACGATACGCTAGGGTCTCAATTCTCTCTAGTATTTCAAATGGACCTACGTACATCGGACTCAGTTTCCCTTTCTTACCAAAGCGCGAAGTTCCCCTCATCGGTGACACTTTCAGAAAAATGTGATCACCAATTTGGAATTCCAATGGTCTTCGGCGCCTATCTACGTAACTTTTCTATCTACTTTGAGAGGTCTTTAGTCTGCCTCTGATCACTGCAACAACATCCACTGACTGCTGAACTAACTCTAGGCCTGTAATCTTTCTTTCTCCAACTTCATCCCAACAAACTAGTGTCATGTATACTCTGCCATACAACGCTTCAAAGGGAGCCATCTGAATGCTCTGTTGAAAACTATTGTTGTAAGCAAATTCCACTTGGTGAAGCTGTTCTTCTCAACTTTCCTTAAAATCTAGCACACAAGCTTGCGGCATGTCCTCGAAGGTTTGAATTGTCCTCTCAGACTGACCATCCGTCTGAGGATGATATGCCGTACTATACTGCAGTTTGGTACCTAAAGCACTCTATAAGCTCTTCCAAAAGGCGATAGTAAACCTCAGATCTCGATTTGAAGTTATTGTCATTGGCACTCCATGCAGACGAACTACCTAACGCACGTACAGATCTGCGTGTCTGTCTAAACCAAGGTCCTTTCGTACTGCAATGAAGTGAGCTGACTTTGTTAGTCTGTCGACTACTACCCAAATCGAATCATTTCCTCTCTGACTCCTCGGCAATCCGATCACAAAATCCATCATGATATGCTCCCATTTCCATTATGGGATCTCGAGAGGTTGCAAAAGTCCTCTTGGCTTGTAATGCTGAGCTTTGACTTGCTGACACATCAAACACTTGGCGACATGCTTGGTGATGTTTGCCTTCATACCTGACCACCAATAGTGTTGACACAAATTCTGATACATCTTGGTACTACTAGGATGAATGCTGTAACTGCTACGATGTGGTTCTGATAAAATATCATCTCTAAGCTCCACATCGTCAGGTACAACCAAACGTCATTGGAACCTCAGGGTTCCATCATCAGAAATCTGAAAGTCAGCCTTCATTTTCTCGGTATCTTCTTGCAAAATTTTCTGAACATCATGGTCTATCGGTTGGAGTAACTTGATTCTGATTTGGACATCTGGCTCAATTCTGAGGGTGGCCATAAGATTCGAAAGATGGCCTACCTCAAATTTGAATACCGAATCTTGAGCTCTTTCGATTAGGTTCCACTCCTTAATCAGTATATGAGCGACTGAAGACTTTCGACTCAAAGTGTCGGCGACCTTATTCGCCTTTCCTGGGTGATATAGAATATCACAGTCATAATCCTTCAGTAATTCCATCCATCGGCACTGTCTCATATTCAACTCATTCTGAGAGAATAGATACTTGAGATTTTGATGGTTCGTGAAGATCTAGAACCTTTCTCCGCACAAATAGTGTCTCCAAATCTTCAGGGTGAAAATAATTGCTATGAGTTCTAAGTCATGCATCGAGTAATTCTGTTCATGAGGCCTTAACTGACGGGAGGCGTATGCAACAACTCTGCCATGTTGCATCAGCACGTAACCCAATCCTCTAAATCTCGCATCACTATAGATCTCGAATCCTCCAGGACCAGATGGAATGGTCAGCACAGGTGCAGTAGTCAGCTTTTACTTTAGTTCTTGGAAACTACGCTCACACTTGTTTGTCCACACAAATTTTTCTTCTTTCTTCAAGAGTCTTGTCAAAGGCGACGCTAAAGATGAGAACCTTTCCACAAACCATCTGTAATAACCTGCCAAACCCAACAAATTTTTTATTTCTATCACGGTAGTCGGTCTTGGCTAGTTGATCACGGCTTCAATCTTGCTCGGATCCACGAAGATTCCTTCGCCTGAAATCACGTGACCTAAGAAAGCAACACGAGTCAACCAAAACTCGCACTTGCTAAACTTGGCATACAGTTGATGGACTCTCAGAGTTTGCAGCACCAACCTCAGATGGCTCTCATGCTCTTCATCACTTTTCGAATACACCAGAATATCATCGATGAACACAATCACAAACCGATATAGATATTCCTCGAATACTCGGTTCATCAGATCCATGATGGCACCTGGAGCATTCGTCAACTCGAATGGCATCACTGTGAACTCATAATGACGATACCGAGTACGAAATGCTGACTTTGGAGTATCCTCCTTCTTGATCCTCAACTAATGATATCCTGTCCTCAAGTCGATCTTCGAAAATATCGACGCTCCTTGCAATTGATCGAACAAATCATCGATTCTTGGGAGTGGATACTTATTCTTGATCGTCACCTGATTGATTTGTTAATAGTCGATGCATAAACGTAACGAACCATCTTTCTTCTTTACGAATAGAATGGTGCTCCCCAAGGTGATGCACTAGGACGAATGAATCCCTTATCCAATAACTCCTGCATCTGCACCTTCAGTTCCTTCAACTCAGATAACGCCATCCGGTAAAGAGCCTTAGAGATTGGCTCTGTCCCGAGTGCTAGCTTGATCACGAACTCGATTTTTCTCTCTGGTGGTAACCCTAGCAATTCCTTCGGAAAAACATCTGGAAATTCTTGTACCACGGCAATGTCTTCTATCTTCAGCTCCTTAACTATCGTATCCATGACAATTGCTAGGTAACCTTAACAACCCTCGTCTAACAAATGAGTTGCCTCTAGCGATGAGATCAAGATAATCAAGGATCCTCCTCGACTCCTGACAAACTCGAAGCTCTCACCCTCTAACGGGTCAAACTGAATCGCCTTGCGATAGCAATCCATCTTAGCTCGTTGATTGGTAAGCTAGTCCATGCCAATTATCAAATCAAAGTCATACATGGCTAGGACTAACAAGTCTATTTTCCCCTCTCACTCACCAATCGCTAACTTGCAACTAGAACAACCTAAAGCAGCTATCGCTTTATTTTTCAATGGTGTAGATATGCTAATTGCCGACTCCAATAATGCAGGACTTAACCTATCAACTTAACATACTACTCGGCAATAAAAGAATGAGTTGCTCCTAGGTCGAATAAAGCATAAGCAAGATGGTCGTTTAGTGAAACCACACCTGTAATCACGTCAGGCGCAGCCTCTGCCTGACCTTGAGTGATGGCATACACCGTGCCTTGAACTGGGGGACTGAGCTGTCCTCCTTGCGGTACGTTCTGAGGCGTATACCTTCTAATCTGACCCATAGGTGGTGGCAACGGCAACTGCGGTTGTCCTTTTGGTTGCCTAGGACAATCTTTGACCATGTGACCCCGCTGGCCACACTCAAAACAAGCGCCCATCCTTCGAGGGCACGGGATTGAACCATGTCGCCTTCCACACAGACGACATACTACATTCTAGCTCGGCCCTGACTTTCCAATTCCACCCTTTCTGTTAGGCGGGACATGGAATCTACGTTCAGTCATGGGCCTCTTCCCAAGTCGGATCCATTCTCTACTTGTGCCGAACTGCGATCCAGATGCGGCGACTCTCTCGTTCTGATCCCTCTCAATCATCTGGACACTCTCATATTGGTCATTGTAATTTCTCAGATTGAGCATTATTAATGAACTCCTCAATTTCGGCCTGAGTCCATCCCTGAATCTTCTCACTAGATTTGCTGGATTCTCCACTAACTCAGGAGCGTATTGCGATAGTTCAGCGAACTTCGCCTCATACTGATCTACAATCATGGAGCCTTGGCGAAGGTGCTGAAACTCTGCCATCTTCATTTCTCTGGCAGTCTCAGAAAAGTACTTATTCTTGAAGGCCTCAAGGAAGACATTCCACTCCGGGACGACACCTTCCGGAAATACCGCTCCTTGGGTGGTTCTCCACTAGGTATTTGCAACTCCCTCTAGCTGATAGGTTGCAAGAACCACCTTCTCAGTCTCGTTGCACGTCAATAGTGCAAAGGTCTTCTTCAGTCCTTAGATCCACAAAGCAGCAGCTTCGGGGTCTCCTGCCCCAGTAAATTTCGGTGGATTCAACTTCAAGAACTGTTCCACCAGCTTGTGAATTAGTCTCCCGGTGACCACGATTCCTGGCAGACCCTTAGCGGGTGCGGCGGCAGGTGCGGCTGCAGCAACAGCATTAGAAACGGTAGTAGCAGTGGCTGCAACGGCGGCGGTGAAGGCAACTGCTTGGTTCTAGGCCTGCTGCCCCATCATCTCTCGAATGACATCCAATGCTTGAGTGATCCCATTTGTTCTTGGATCACCCGAGGCTGCTACCCCGACACCAATGGGAGGTGGTGCCACTCCACTTGCGCTAGCTTGAGCTGGCACTCTACCTCGGCCTCCTCAGGTACCAACCCTTGTCGGCGTCCTACCTCGAGCTGCAGGCTTAACGGTTCTTTTCCGAGGAGTCCTTTGCTCCTGATCGCTCATCTTGCACGTTTTCTACAAAGACCTGCTTTCCAATTCACACCGAATTAGAATTCGAGCGATTAACACCAACAAACAATTCTATCAAGCAGCTATCACAAACATGCACCAGCATGAATTTTAAAGGCCCTTCCCACTATTATCCCATAAACCATCGTACCTTATCACTCCAATCTCTAAACCACGCTCTAATACCACTAAACGAGGATGTCACGCCCTGATCCTCAAGCGCGCTCACATCCCGGCTTGGTCGATTAAATAGCGACACCCCAGGACGCATCGCCGACCCAATCATTTTAATACACATGCGAAAGTATATAAAATGCCCAGACAACAAAACAATGTGATAGGAAAGTAGGGCCATAAATTTCTAACCTGAAAACACTAACCACACTTATATACATTGCAACCCATGATGTATATATTACAATACAACTACCCAAGTCAGGTTCTACACAAGCCAGTTCAACAAACAGGGGCTACAAACAGGGGTGGGGGTTTTCAATCCACTACAGGTCATCCTCCTCGATGTCTCATTCTTCCACGCTCTAGCTGGAGCCCACTGCTGAGTACACCGAAGAGTCAGGATCGTCAAGCTTGGGATCCTTCGCGTCCACCACCGATCCACCCTTAGGGTCTACTGTACCCTTTCCAAAAGCGACCTCCATTACATACAGAGGTATCTTAGATTCTGGTACGGGGCCCTCCTTTCGTCCATCACCGTAATGGCGATACCATGCCCTATATTGATGGGGCACCTTTTCGGGTAAGCTCGCGTCAACCCAGATTATGGATTTCACCAATACATATTCCAATCCTTCAGGGTGCCCATGTATCAGAATGTGATAAGTATGTTCTGTGAACTTCTCCGGTTCGCCAAAATGCTCAGGAGGAGCTAGAAGGGCTGCCATCTATGGGCCTAAAATGTTATCCCATAACGGGGTGAGACTATGTCTTAGCAAGTTCAACCCGCTAAGTCCCGACTAGGAAGAAAATACGCCTTAAGGGCTACCTAGGCACAATCACAAGTCAGAGAACTTACCTTAGCCTCGATTTCCTTCCTGCAAACCAATCCAATTCACAATCTCATTGAGTCATATCAACAAATCAAATCATTCAATCAGATCGAATCATCGATCAATCGACTCAGTCGATTCCATGTCATCAAGACCTCTCTCGGTCATCTCAATCAATACTATCTATAAGTCTGGTCATAGTCCAGGACTGCTCGCTCTAAGCTGATATATAGATAGTATAGCTCGCACTAATCTGATAAATAGTGTACTACTCTCGCTAAGCTGACATATTAAGCCATCGGCTAATATAGTACACTAATAATGCTCGCTCTAAGCTGGTAGTAACATTGCTCACTCTAAGTTGATGATGTATGCTGCTCGCGTTAAGCTGACATAACAAAATCCATAGGTTGATATAACATACCGGTATACTACTCTCGTTAAGCTGATATATCGCCCGTAGGCTAATATAGTATACCACCCTGATATATCGCACGGGTGGAGCCCCCTATTAGCTGTCTCCCTCTTTCTTTCTTTTTTTCTCTCTTTAACCATTCAAACTTACCCCTTCTCTCTCCTCTTTCTTCTCCCCCACTCCCCCACGTGACCGAACCCCCTCATTCCTCCTTCTCCGTGCAAACCAGCAGACTGAAGACAGAAGCGAAAGAAGCCGAGACAGCAGCAACTCACCGAAGCCGTCGCTGCCGCACCGGAGTTGGGCCTCCACCCGCGCACGCCGCGCGCTCCGCCACGGCCCCTTTGCGCCTCGCCGTCCCTGCCATGCATCGCCCGGCCCTGTTTCGCCTCTGTCCAGCCGCCTCTGGCCACCTCCGGCCGCCGTTTGACCTCGCCGGACCTCTACTAGCCTTCCCCCGCGCCTTGCCGTCCTTATGGAAGTGGTTTGTGGTTGTTTTGTGTCTTTTTTCAGCTCGGACAACCACCCCGTCGTGTGGGTTTCTAGCAGCTTCAAGCTTGCTTTTGGGCCGTTTTCGGGCCTCGAACCCGAGCCGTGCTTTGGGAAGAATCGACCCTCGCGCCGTCCCCATCGAATTGATCTGAGTTGCGCGCTATTCCGGTGAGTAAACTCACTAATCCTTGCTTAGTGGGCTAATTGCATTTAAAAGTTTTTTAGTTTTAATTAATTAGGTTTAGGTGGTTAGATTAGTATAGATTAGTGTTTATTAGACGATTGTGGTGCAAATTAAACAAATTGAATGTGCATTTAGCAAGTAGACGTGGTCTACTATTTATTGAGGGTAGCTCAGGATTTTTTCGACCCTTTATCGGGCTTCAATTTGGCAATTCGGGCCTAAGTGGAATTTTTGGTATGTAAATATTATTTTTCGGAATTAAATTAATTATTTATTTATTTTCCTAAAATTCAACCTGGGATGGCCAAAGTGACCGAAATTTTATGCTGATGATCGGGGTGAAGTCCGTTTATTTAATTGGGCTTTATTTTGAGCTAAATTGAATTTTAATAATTATTAGTTAATTTTCGAAATTAATTAATTATTTATTTATTTTTCGGAAATTAAGGCTGAGATGGCCGACGACCGAAATCTCGTGCTGATTGTCGTGGCGCAGTCTGTTTATTTATTTGAGCTCTACGTTGCATGAAATTAAATAAATTGTGATATTTTAGGGATTTACCTTAAATTGTTTGAAATTGGGTGGGATTGATTGATTGACTAGTAGTTGGCCGAGTATGTTTATTTAACATTTATAATGCTTTGTTAAGTCGTAAAGTGAATAGAGTGGTGAGAGTGAATCAGAAGTACTTTGGGCTTGGACCGATCAGGTACGGTGTATGGGCCTACGTGGTTCGGTGACTAAGGATGTCATTGGCGAAAATGGCGCCTTAAAGAATGCACGTATCGGTCTAGTACATATCCCATCATAGGCATATGTGGTTCGTTGATTTGGGATATCACTGGCGAAAACGATGCCTTAAAGAACGCACGTAACTGTCTATTGAATACATGGTTATAGGCACGTGTGGTTTGGTGATTAAGGACATCACTGGCGAAAACGGTGCCTTAAAGAACGCATGCAATTGTCTATTAAACACATCGTTGTAGGCATGTGTGATTCGGTGATTTGGGATATCACTGGCGAAAACGGCGCCTTAAAGAACGCACGCAATTGTCTAGTGGATAAGTCACCTTGGCAAACTTGACGCCCAAGAGCATTGATGTGGCTCTGTGACCGAGTGCCCTATGGGAGGTTATATTGTGTGGAATCAATGACCTAGAATGGTCCGTCTGACATGTAATCGACTAGTTCGATTGATCAATGATTTGATCCGATTGTCGTGATTTAATTGATTGTTCGTTGTGATTTATGAAGCGTTTGTCTATAACCTTGAATTGCAGGTTGAGACTGAGGCCAAGGTAAGTCCTCTGACTCATGCTGTGCTTAGGCAACCGAGTAGTGTATTGGTTCCCTAATTGAGTCTTAGTGGGGTAGAACTCACCGAGACGTAGTCTCATCCCGGTTGTGGGACAACATTTCGTGATCCCGATGAGGAGCCGAGGAGGAGGAATTCGAGAAGGAGAACTCGAGGTGAAACCTGAGGAGAAGGATTTTTTTTGGAAGAAGAAGATAACACCGAGAGGGATCTTGAGTACGACCCGGATGGACTGAGATCCCATCCTCTTTTGTGAACTCCATTTTGATGTGAATAGAGCTAGAGTAAAAAGTTGTGAATAGTTGAGTAGTACTCTGGTTTGTGTTTTGTATAAAAGTTTGGTTATAAGTTTCAATATGAAAAATATGGCCCTGCTTATCTATCCCGTTGTTTTATTGTCTGGGGATTTTATTTATACTTCCGCATGCGCATATTAAATGAACAGGGTTGGCGATGCGTCTTGGGACGTCGCTATTAATCAACCAGGTGAGGGATGGGCACGCGTTCGAGGATCGGGGCGTGACAACGGTGGCCTGCTGGATGGCGAGGCGCGGCTGGACGAAGCTGAGGCAGGGGGACGGCCAGGGAACGGCGGTGCGGCAGGGCGAAGCGCAATGACGCGAGCGATGGCTCTGGCGTGCACAGCGACGATCTGACTGGCTACTGGCTGCTCCGGCGACTTCAGCTACTCTTGCTGAGCTTCAAACAGCACAAATGGCGAGGGAGGATGGGCGGTCGATGGGCTGAGGAGAGAAGGGAGAAGGAGGGAACAAAGGGGGGCCACTTGGCCTCACTTATCCTCTCTTGGTCCCCTTGACCAATGCCCTCCACCAGCTGGGTTCCTTGACCAATATTTAGCCACCAAGGCCCTTCTAGAAGTCTTAGAAATGGTCCATAAGTCATGGGTGGTGGGGGCATACGAATTTGTACAAGATTTCCCCTCAATTGGACTTTAATTCCTCTTTGAATCCATCCAATTTGGCTTCTGAAAATTCAATTGTCAAACCCTCGATCAAATTGGTATTTTTCCTCACCAATTGATCCCACTTGCATCACAATTGCGTGATAAAAAACGGTCCCCGATATTTTCTAGACAAAAACGACTTTATCTCGACTTTTTCCCAAAAAGTCTCGGTTTGCAGAAAAATCTTTGGAGGCTGAGTCGACGTTCTTAAAATTAATTGAGACATGACATAACTTATCGGATTCAAATTCACGGTTAATTTCAATTCGGCGCGATTTTAGCGTGACCTAGGCTACTGGGTAGCTTTCAGAAATTTTTAGTGCAAATGAACCGTGGTCGATTTTCTTCAAGCCATAATGAGCCCACTCGACACATTGGTGTCTCTCGGTTGTCGTGAAAATCTCGAGGATTCAAATATGGATACAGGTACCAAAACGATAGAAAAATCAATCTAGTGCCGGTTGACAAAAATTTTCCAATTTAGTGGAGTCACCCACATTTAGCCACACATCTCAGTCAAACCAACCTATCACAAATTTTTAATCGATCTTACTGTGCCGTAATGATCTCTGAAGATGAGCACGGTCGAGTAGCCAATTCCTAGTTGAATTCTCAAGTCTATTGTATTAAAATTCCTTAATGGCTTTCCCTAATAGTCTAGTTATCTCGAGAGTGATCAGCTCTGAGAATAGCCCTATAGGCGCGTCGATGAAAGACCCGATTAATTGAATTGAAAGCAAAAGTGAAAAATCCAAGATGTCACATAAAGAATTTATACGTGCAAAATGCGCAAATTTATCTTAGTATACTCTTAACAAGAAGTTTAGGGAGAGTGAAAGTTGGGTAGAGCCCATTGTATAGTCAATTGGTGTATGTTGTGTGATATTATCATGCACTTGTGGGTTTGAGACCTCCGACAGCTGATCACTTAAATGTCATGTCATATAAATATATTTTTACAAATCAAGGATTATAGGTCAAGTCAATAGGAAACGGTCCACCATGAGGAATCAATTACTTATTGTCAAGACCTTAAGTCATGGCATACCAAGAGTGAATCACAAGTTCTCGTCAATTTCTCGTACAGTAATTGACTTTATGACAAAATTAATCACAATATATTTTCACAGCATGTGCATAATATGAGATATAATATGAATTAAAGAAAAAAATTACGAATATGAGATGACACAACATGCTTAATCCATGTATTGACACGGATTCATTAGTTTTGATCAAAAAAATTTCTATTCATCGATCAAATTTGCGATTGTTTATTCTCATTTACGATTAGGACATGCTACTATTGAAAGAGGAAATTGCGTTGTGAGAAAGAGGTATCAAAGCATAGGAAGCATCGCATAATATCAAGGATCATTGCTTATTCAATACTTTTAACATTCTCTTATATTACCATCACAAACAACCGAAACTAATCGAGAAAATATGATAGATTCATACCAGGAGGCACATAGCCTATAGACCCTCTGACTGCGGTTGAAGTTGAACTCCCTTGGTCCTGAACTCCTATGGCTTCAGCAGATACTATTGAAATGATCTTTGCAAGCCCGAAATCTCCAACTCAAGTTATCATGTCGTTGTCTAGAAGCACATTACTTGGCTTAAGATCTCCATGGATGATGGCTGGATAGCAACCCTTGTGGAGATATTCTATCGCGGTAGCTATGTTGATGGCGATGTTTAACCTTTGCACTAGTCTGAGATTTCTTGATTCGCTACACTCATCATCTCGTCCTATAGTCCCAAGGTGGAGCCACTCCTCCAAGCTCTCATTAGCCATAAACTCATATATTAGAGCTTTGAAGTCATTGTCATAAAAGTCCACGCTCTAACAGACACTTAGTATCTTCACCAGGTTTCTATGTCTAATGATTCCTAGCGTTCGACATTCGGAGATAAAGCTCTTCGAAACTCCTCTTTGCATTAAATTGAGCACCTTCAGCGCCACTGTGGCATAGCCATCAAGAATCCTCTTATAAACTGTGCCGTATCTACCTTTACTAATCACATTGGTCTCGAAGAATCGATCAGTAGCTCTTAGGAGTTCTTGATAAGAAATCCTCAAGAATTGGTGCTCGAAGGATGATGACGTCAAGGTGTTGGTTTTCGTCAGCTTCTTTTTGCGGTAATAGAAGATAGACAGGAACAACAAAGATAAACATAATAAACTGACAACTACCGCGAATATCACTATGGCCTTGGTTGAAGAAGACTTGTTAGAGCTTGGTGATTTGCAAATAGGAAGCTACAGACTCGGAACACCTCCGCAGAGTTCTCTATTTCCAGAAACCGATACAACACTTACATTAAGAAAAACTCCGCCCTCTGGAAGTTGACCTTCTAGTTTATTGAAGGACAAATTCAAGTACTTGAGCAGTAAGAGATCTGCCAGAAAGCTTGGGATTGGACCAGAAAAATAATTATTGGAAAGATCCAACTCTTCTAGACCCCGTAATGGACGTAAAGCTTGGGAGATTTGACCATGAAAAGAATTCGCTTCTAAATGAAGCCGCTCCAATCTCAAGCACTCGCCGATGGAGGCTGGAATTAAGCCGGTCAATCTGTTGTAAGACAGATCTAATATGCCCAGATTCTGTAAAGACCCAACTTGCAGTGGAAGAGATCCACTTAAATTATTGTGTGCTAAACTGAGGTAGAATGACAAGGAAGAAAGACTCATGATTTCGACAGGAACTGAGCCAATTAGGTTATTGTTTGAAAGATCAAGATCAATTAATGGCTTGCAATTGCCCAGACATTGTGGTATGTAGCCTTGGAAATTGTTGGAGGAAAGGGCAAGGCTACCTAACAATGTAATGTTACCAATCGAAGACAGTATCTCTCCAGTAAACATGTTTCCTCCCAAATGAAGTCCGTGCAAGTTGTAAAGTGCTCCGATGGAATCAGGAATGCGATCAATTAGAAAATTATTTGATAAAAACAACATAGACAAGTTGAAGAGATTTCCAAGGGCTGCAAGAATAGATCCTTGGATTTGATTGTATGACATAGAAATCCACTCAATGCTGGAGGAGAGATTAGTGAAGGATCTCGGCAATGATCCATGAATCAAGTTCATCGGCATCTCGAGATATTTTAAGTTGGAACAATTAACTAAAGAAGAAATAAAACTCAAGTCATCCTGCAAGTGGTTAAAACTCAATCCAATTATGCAAAGGTCCTTTAGCCTTCCCAAATTTTTCGGTATTGGCCCATGGAAATTGTTGTTGTGAAGATAAATACGTGCAAGACCTGTGGTATTCGTTAACGTTGACGGAATCATACTGGTGAACAAGTTCTGGCTGGCGCCAAGTACATAGAGAGAAGGAAAAGTGTTGCCGACATCATTGGGAAAGCTTCCCCACAACTGGTTGTAACTAACAATGAATATAATAATGTTAGAGATGTTTAAAATCCCTGTTGGAACCTCACCGGTTAGTTTGTTGAAAGATAGTTGGAAAAGTAGCAATCTCTTGAGTCTAGACAATTCCTCAGGTATTTCTCCGCTTAACATATTATGTCCTAGGGAGAGCTGTCGTAGCAGTGAGAGGTTTCCAATCGAACGAGGAATAGGACCTACGAGATTGTTCTTATTCAAGCCCAGAATTTAAGTCTTGTTAAAGAGCCAAGATCGGAATGAATTCCCCCACAAGTTGGTTATCTATGAGATTTAGATTCTCGAGGTTCGAGCAGCGGGAAAGATTGGAGGGTATCGGTCCACCAAATGAGTTGTTACTAAGAACAAGAACACATAGCTGAAGCAAGTTGCCGATCTGTGGTGGGATTTCACCCTGGAAGCTGTTGTTCTGTAAAACCATGACCCTCAGGAAAGAGAGGTTACCTATGTGAGGAGATAGGAAGCCTTCCAAGCCTTGTGATCTCAAGACTAGGGATGTGACCCTCCCAGGATGTCTTTTGCTGCACAAAACACCTTGCCACTCAGAATGATGAGTAGAATCGTTCCAAGAGCTCAAGACGCCAAATGGGTCTTCTTGTATTGCGTCTTTGAAGGAGGAATCCGACTAATGTTTACTCCGTTATTTAAACTTGGATATTTATCTTCAACAGAACCAAATCTTCAATACATATAATAGTTGAGTATCATCGCCCAACAGATCAAAATTTGATACTGATTAAAAGGGAACACCATATTTTGAACAAATCAAAGTCCTTTAAATGAGTTGGGTCTCATCAGAGTTCAAACTCAAGCTATAATTTAATAACTGGTGCCTCATATTTCCCATAAATATAGTAACAATTGGGAAGAGGAACGGGATAGGGACGCGTAACTTATCTAAACAGGACAAGCATGTAATTGACGGCAATTACCCAATAGGAATAATGAAAAAAGAGAAACGGAATAAGCTAACAACGCATTTAACGGGAAAAAAAGAGGAAGACTAATGAAATTCGGGACATATATGTTGTCCCAGCATGCATGCCCTTTTCTTTCCAAATAAATTTTCCTTCCAAAATGATTTTTCCGTTCTATGATTGATTCCAATAAAGATAACCAAAATGGTAAGTACGATTTCCAACCAAAAAGCCAGATATATTGTCACGCCTTGATCCTCGAGCACACGCCCATCCTGACTTGGTCGATTAAATAGCGATGTCCGCCGACCCTTTCATTTTAAATGCACATGCGGAAGCATACAAATAATCCCTAGACAACACACAATGGGATAGGAAAATAGGACTACAAATTTCGAACCTGATAAACAACCCACTTATATACATTGCAAACCAGAATGTATATATTACAATACAAACTACTAAAGTCAGGTTCTACACAAGCCAGCCAGAAAACAAAGTCAGCAGACAGGGGTGGGGGTTTTCGATGCACTACGGGTCATCATCCTCGATCTCTCCTTCTTCCACACTCCAGCTGGAGCCTACTGTTGAGTACACCGGAGAATCTGGATCATCAAGCTTAAGGTCCTTTGCGTCCACCACCGAACCATTCTTAGGGTCTGCCATACCCTTTCCAAAAGCAACCTCCATCACATACAGAGGTATCTTAGATTCCAATACCGGGCCCTCTCTTTGACCATTACAATAGTGGCGATACCATGCCCTGTATTGATGGGGCACCTTCTTAGGTAAACCTGCATCAACCCAGACTTTGGATTTCACCAGCACGTGTTCTAGTTCGTCCTAGTGCCCATGTATCGGATTATGGTAACTTTGTTTTGTGAACTTCTTCGGTTGGCCAAAATGTTCAGGAGGTGCAGCCATCTATGGACTTGAAATGTTATCCCCCAATGGGGTGAGACTACGTCTCAACAAGTTCAACCTCCTAAGACCCGACTAGGAAGAAAATACGCCCTGAGGGCTGCATAAGCACAATCACGAGTCAGAAGACTTACCTTAGCCTTGATTCCCATCCTGCAAGTCAATACAATTCACAAACTCATCAATTTATATCAACAAATCAAATCATTCAATCAGATCGAATCATCGATCAATCGACTCAGTCAATTCCATGTCATTAAGACCCTTTCCCAATCACCTCATCCAATACTATCTATAAAGTCTGATCATAATTCAGGGCTGCTCACTCTAAGCTGATCAAATAGATAGTATAGCTTGCTCTAAGCTGATAAATAGTATACTGCTCACGCTAAGCTGACATATCGCTCGCAGGCTAATATAGTATACCAATAATGCTCGCTCTAAGCTAATTGTAACAATGCTCACTCTAAGCTGATAAAGTGTACTGCTCGCGCTAAGCTGACATATCAGAGCCCGTAGGTTGATATAATACACTAGTATACTTGTCACGCCCGATTCTCGAACGCACGCCCATCTTTCACCGGTCAATTAATAACGACGTCCCATGACGCATCGCCGATCCTTTCATTTTAATACGCAAGTGGAAGCATATAATAAAATCCACAGACAATAAAACAATGGGATAGAAAAGTAGGGCCATACTTTTTTCCAACATGAAAAACCACAACCGCACTTTTATACACAGCAAACCACATAGTATATATTACAATACTATTTACAAAAGTCTGATCTATCATATATTAGTTCACAACTTAAGGTTTGCAAAACAGGATGGGGGTCTCAATCCTCATCCGAGTCATACTCTGGATCCTCCTCTTCTTCCTTTTCTTCTTCAGACTCCTCATCTTCCGGCTCCTCCTCGAGCTCATCCTTGGGCTCATCTACCAGCTCATCCTCAAGCTCCTCCTCCATAGGCTCATCCTCATGTCCCTCTTCCTGCCCAACGATCTCCCCTTCTTCTTCGCTCCACTTAGCATCCTCAATTAGGTACACAGGAGTATTAGCATCACTTTCAAGCTTAGGGTCTTTTGCATCCACTACTGACCCATCCTTAGGATCGGCCATCCCTTCTCCGAACGCCTCTTCCAGCACGTACAAAGGTACATCACTCTCTAGTATGGGACCCTCTCTTCGCCCATCATAGTAGTGACGATACCACGATCGATACTCGTGGGGCCTCAAGGCATCTCTACCCACGTCAACCCAGACAGTGGACTTAACCAGCACATACTCTAGTCCTTCTGGGTGAGGGCGTATATGGAAGTGATATGCTATCTCTATGACCTCTTCTGGGATGCCAAAGTGCATAGGAGGACGAGGAGGTGAAGATGCTACCATCTAGGAGCCTGAAATGTTATCCCACAATGAGGTGAGACTATATCTTAGCGAGTTCTACTCTCTTAAGACCCGATTAGGAAACCAATACGCCATAAGGGTTGCCTATGCACACACGGGTCAAAGGACTTACTTTGGTCTCAGATTCCACCTGCAAATCAGCACAGTTCAAATAGGCACCTAATCAACCACTACCGATCGAAACATTGATCAATCGACCTAGTCAATTTACATGTCAATCAGACCATTCCCCGGTCATTTTAATCCATACTATGAATCTCCGAGATAGTATATCTAGTCATCGAGTCACGTGCATTCTCTAAGGCAACATACTTAGTCACCGAGCCACGTGCATTCTCTAAGGCTACATGTCTAATCACCGAGCCTCGTGCATTCTCTAAGGCGACATACTTAATCACTGAGCCACGTGCATTCTTTAAGGCGATATACCAAATCACCGAGCCACGTGCATTTTCAAAGGTGATGTATTTAATCAACGAGTCACGTGCATTCTCCGATGTGATGTATCTAATCACCGAGTCACGTCATACAGCATTCTTTCTCATCTTTTATCATCCCCGATAAAATATCGTGTGTGGGTACACGGTTGGCCTTAGCCAAAATATAGCAATTTCACTTTTATTTCCCTCACTTCTTTCAGCAGTCCAAAAATATATTTTTGGCGATGTAGACCGACGCTTGGTAATTTTCCACTCGATTACCAAATTTATTCAAATTCTGAAAAAAAAAAAATACCCACAACCACTAATTGCACTCAATTTGCACAATCAGGTACTTAATTCAATAAACAGAGAGCACCACTGCAATTAGCACAAAATTCCAGTCACCGACCATCCCGATTGAATTTTTGAAAAATAAATAAATAATTAAATAATTACAAAAATTAATTAAATAAATACCAAAAATGCAACTTAGGCCCGTAATGCCTAATTGGAAGCCGAAACGGACCCGGAAAATTCCGAGACTCGTTCAATAAATACTCGAGCTGATCTACTCGCTAATTACACTAACCATTTGCCTAACATGCATAGGTAAATCCTTAATTTAATTATTCTAATCTAATCTATCCACCTAATTGCACTTAATTAAATCTAATCAACTCCTAAGCATCATTAGTCTACTAAGCGAGGATTAGTGAGTTAAACTCACTTGTTAATGAGCCGATCGGTGCAAAACGACGGGAACGTCGCGGGGGTCACTTCTCTCCAAAGCGGGCCTAGGTTTTGAGGCTTGGAACCACCTCAAAACGGGCCTAAAAGTGGCTGGAAAACCCACTTCTTTTATGTTTTGTTCTTGCTGAAACAGAAGGGAAACAAGCTTTAGTTAGGCGGGGATTGATCGACGAAGAGCGCAAGGGCCAAACTGAGCCATGGCGGGGCTTACTGGCGGCGGAACGGCGGAGCATGAGCTCCGGTTGAACTCCACCAGCTACTGGATAGCTGCTGGGATGTCGAGACAGCGAGACAAAGGCAGAGGCACAACTACACGGCGCAGAGGACGCACGGCCAGTGACGGCGGGGGCGCAAGGCAGGGACGGCATGCAGCGGCTGCTCTAGCTTGAGCCGGCAGTCTCCTTGCTGGCTTAGGGTTCGAATGGCACACCAAGGGAGAGGGGAGGGCTATTGCATCGCCAAAGGGGAGGAGAAGAAGAGATCTAGGGGACAAGGGCTCTACCATGGGCTATTTCTTCCACACCATGGTCTCCTTGACCATCCATGGCCAAGCCATCTTCCTTGGCTGTCCATGAGCCACCAAGGCACACCCAACAACCCTTGAAATGGTCCAAATTGGCTAGGGGAAGGGGGCATACGAATTTGACACAATTCTCTCTCAATTGGACACCAATCTTTGCTCGATTCAATCTCATTTAGACTCAATAAAATCAATCAATCCACCATCGATCATCTTGGCATTTTTCCACACCCACACAATCCACTTGATTCTCAAATTTGCGATCAAAATGATCCCTGCCCTTTTTCTGGACAAAAACGGCCCTACAAAGATTTTTTGCCAAAAAGTCTCGGGTTGTAGAAAAATCTTCGGAGACTGAGTCGATGCTCCTAGAATTTATTGTGACATAACAGAATCTTCAATTTTTGAAATCGGACTTGAATTCATAGTTAATTTCCATTTGGCGCATTTTTAGCGTGACCTAGGGTACTAGGTAACTTTCAAAAAATTTTCATTGCAAATGACCCATGGTCGATTTTCTTCGAGCCATAATGAACCCACTTGACTCATTGGCGACTCTCGGATGTCGTGAAAATCTCAAGGATTCAAATACGGACACAGGGTACCAAAATAATAAAAAAATCAGTCTAGTGTCGGCCGATGAGAATTTTCCAATTTAGTGGTGTCACCTACGATTAGCCACACATCTCAATTGAACCAACCTATCTCTAATCTCAAATCGATTTTTAATTGTGCCGTAATGGCCTCTAAAGATGAACACGGTCGAGAAGCCGATTCTTGGTCGAATTCTCAAGTCTATTGCCTTAAAATTCCTTAATGGCTTCCCCAGATAGTCTAGTTATCTCGAGAGTGATCAGCTCTGAGAACAGCCCTATAGGCACGTCAATGAAATGCCTGATTTATTCAGTAGAAAACAGGACTGAAAATCTGGGATGTCACAACTCTTCCCTCTTATAAAAATTTCATCCTCAAAATTTAAACCTATTACAAAACTTAAACAAAAAGGTGGGGGTACAATTGTTTCGTCGACTCTTTAGTCTCCCATGTCGCTCCTTCAGTACCGTGGTGTTGCCAGATCACTTTAACCAACGGAATGGTCTTTGCACGCAGTACTTGTTCTTTTCTGTCCACAATCTGAATCGGGCTTTCCACGTATGACACTTGGTCATCCACGTCCAATTCCTCAAAATTGAACACGTGGGTCGGGTCATGCTTGTACTTCCTTAACATCGACACGTGAAAGACGTCGTGCACTTGCACCAATCTTGGCGGCAATGCAAGACGATATGCTAGGTTCCCAATTTTCTCAAGAATTTCAAATGGACCTACATACCTCGGACTCAGTTTTCCTTTCTTTCCAAAGCGCGAAATTCCCCTCATTGATGACACTTTCAGAAAAACGTGATCACCAACTTGGAATTCCAATAATCTCCGGCGCTTATCTGCGTAACTTTTCTGTCTGCTATGTGCGGTATTTAATCTGTTTCTGATTGCTGCCACGACATCTACTGACTACTGGACCAACTCTGGGCCTGTTATCTTTCTTTCCCCAACTTCATCCCAACACACTGGTGTCATGCACACTCTACCATACAATGCTTCAAATGAAGCCATCTGGATGCTCTGCTAATAACTGTTGTTGTAGGCAAATTCCACCAAGTGAAGCCAATCTTCCCAACTTCCTTTGAAATCTAGTACACAAGCTCTCAGCATGTCCTCGAGGGTCTGAATCGTCCTCTCAGACTGGCCATTCGTCTGAGGATGATATGCCATACTATACTAAAGCTTTGAACCTAGAGCACTTTGCAAGCTCTTCCAAAAAGCGGCGGTAAATCTTGGGTCTCGATATAAGGTTATTGTAACCGGAACTCAATGCATTCGAACTACCTGACGTACATACAGGTCAGCATGTCTATCTAGATTGAGGTCCTTTCGAACTGCAATGAAGTGAGTCGACTTTGTCAGTCTGTCGACTACCGCCCAAATCAAATCATTTCCTCCTTGACTCCTCGGTAGTCCGGTCACGAAATCCGTCGTGATATCTCCCATTTCCATTCTGGGATCGCGAGAGGTTGCAGAAGTCCTCTCGGCTTGCAATGTTGGGCTTTAACTTGCTAACATGTCAAACACTTGGCGACATGCTTGGCAATGTCCGCTTTCATACCTGACCACTAATAGTGTTGACGCAGATTCTGATACATCTTAGTGCTTCCAGGATGAATGTTGTAGCTGCTACGTTGTGCTTCAGATAAAATATCTTCTCTAAGCTCCACATTGTCAGGTACAACCAAACGTCCTCGGAACCTTAGTGTTCCATCATCAGAGATCTGAAAGTCATCCTTCCTTTTCTCAGTGTCCTCCTGAAGAATTTTCTGTACATCTGGATCTGTTGGTTGGAGTAATTTGATCCTAATCTGGACATCCAGTTCAATTCTGAGGGTGGCCATAAGACTTGAAAGGTGGCCTACCTCAAACTTGAATACCGAATCTCGAGCTCTCTCGATTAAGTTCCACTCCTTAATCAGTATATGAGCTACTGAAGACTTTCGACTCAAAGCATCGACGACCTTGTTCACCTTTCCTGGGTGTTATAGAATATCACAGTCGTAATCCTTCGGCAATTCCATCCATTTGCGCTGTCTCATGTTCAACTCCTTCTGAGAGAACAAGTACTTGAGACTTTGATGGTCTGTAAAGATCTAAAATCTTTCCCCACATAGATAATGTCTCCAAATCTTCAGGGCAAAAATGATTGCTGTGAGCTCTAAGTCATGCATCGAATAGTTCTGTTTATGAGGTCTCAACTGTCAGGAAGCGTACGCAACAACTCTACCATGTTGTATCAGCACACAACCCAACCCTCTGAATGACGCATCACTATAGATCTCAAATCTTCCAGGACTAGATGGAATAGTTACCACAGGTGCGGTAGTCAACTTTTCCTTCAGCTTTTGGAAACTACGCTCGCACTTATTTGTCCACACAAATTTTTCTTCCTTCTTCAAGAGTTTTGTCAGAGACGATGCTAAAGATGAGAACCCTTCCACAAACCATTTGTAATAACCTGCCAAACCCATAAAGCTTCTTATTTCTGTCATTGTAGTCGGTCTTGACCAATTGATCACGGCTTCTATCTTGCTCGGGTCCACTGAAATTCCTTTGCCTGAGATCACATGTCCTAAGAAAGTAACACGAGTCAACCAAAACTCGCACTTGCTAAACTTAGTGTACAACCGATGGACTCTCAACTTATGCAGCACTAATCTCAGATGATTCACGTGCTCTTCGTCACATCTCGAGTATACCAGGATATCATCAATGAACACGATCACAAACTGATCCAGATATTCCTTGAATACTCTGTTCATCAAATCCATAAAGGCAGCTGGGCATTCGTCAACCCGAATGGCATAACTGTGAACTCGTAGTGGCCATACCGAGTACGAAATGCTAACTTAGGAATATCCTCTTTCTTAATTCTCAGCTGATGATATCCCGTCCTTAAGTATATCTTCGAAAATATCGACGCTCCTTGCAACTGATCGAACAGGTCATCGATCCTCGGGAGGGGATACTTATTCTTGATCGTTACCTGATTAAGTTGTCAATATTCGATGCACAGGTGCAATGAACCATTTTTCTTCTTTACAAACAGAACTGGTGCTCCCCAAGGTGATGCACTGAGACGAATAAATCCTTTATCCAATAATTCATGCATTTGCACCTTCAGTTCCTTCAACTTAGATAACGCCATCCGGTAAGGAGCCTTAGAGATTGGCTCTATCCCGAGTGCTAGCTCAATCACAAATTCGATTTCTCTCTTTGGCGACAATCCTGGCAATTCCTTTGGAAAGACATTTGGAAATTCTTGCACAACTGAAATGTCTTCCATCTTCAGCTCCTCGACTGTCATATCCACGACAGTTGCCAGGTACCCTTGGCAACCATCATCTAACAAACGAGTTGCCTCTGGCAACGAGATCAGGAAAATCGAGGGTCCTCCTCGACTTCCTACAAACTCGAAGCTCTCACCCTCTATTTGGTCAAACTGAATCGCCTTGCGATAGCAGTCCATTTTAGCTCATTGCTTGGTGAGCCAGTCCATGCCAATAATTAAATCAAAGTCATACATGGCTAAGACTAATAAATCTATTTTCCCCACTCGCTCACCAATCACTAACTTGGACCCTGAACAACCTAAAGCATCAATGACTATATCTTTCAAGGGTGTAAATATGCAAATTGCCAACTCCAATAATATAGGACCAACTCCTATCAACCAAACATATTGCTTGGTAATGAAGGAATGGGTTGCTCCAGAATCAAACAAAGCGTAAGCAGGATGGTCATTCAACGAAACCATACCTGTGATCACGTCAGGCGCAGCTTCTGTCTAACCCTATGTAATAGCATACACTGTGTCCTGAACTGGAGGTCTTAGCTGTCCTCCCTATGGCACATTCTAAGGGGCATACCCTCTTATATGTCCCATCTGCAGCAACAGCAGAAGCTTGATTCAGAGTTTGTTGTGCCATGACATCTCTCATGGCCTCTAGCACCTGCATAATCCCTTCTATTATGGGATCACCAGGGGCTGCTACCCCGGCAACCACTGCAGGTGGTGCCATTCCACTCATGCTAACCTGAGCTGGCGCTCGACCTCGGCCTCCTCAGGTACCGACCTTGGTCAATGTTCTACCCCGAGTCACTTCACGAACGGTCCTTTTGCTATGAGTTCTTTGCTCTTAATCGCTCATGGTTCAGCTTTTATCTACTAACACATGTTTCCAATTCAACACTGAATTAGAAATAGAGCGATCCAAATAATAAGCAATTCTAGCACTCAGCTAACACAGACATGCACTAGCATAAAATTAAAGGCCTTTCCTGCTACTATCCCATGAACCATCGCTCCTTATCACTCCAATCTTGAACTTCGCTCTGATACCACCAAAACGGGATGTCACGCCCCGATCCTCGAACTTGCGCCCATCCCTCACCTAGTCGATTAATAGTAACGTCCCAGGACGCATCGTCGACCCTTTCATTTTAATACGCAAGTGGAAGCATATAATAAAATCCCCAAACAATAAAACAATGGGATAGAAAAGTAGGGCCATACTTTTTTCCAATATGAAAAACCACAACCACACTTTTATACACAGCAAATCACATAGTATATATTACAATACTATTTACAGAAGTCTGATATATCATATATCAGTTCACAACTTAAGGTTTGCAAAATAGGATGGGGGTCTCAATCCTCATCCGGGTCATATTCTGGATCCTCGTCTTCTTCCTCTTCTTCTTCAGACTCCTCATCTTCCGGCTCCTTCTTGGGCTCATCTATCGACTCGTCCTCAGGCTCCTCCTCTATAGGTTCATCCTCTTGTCCCTCTTACTACTCAACAACCTCCCCTTCTTCTTCGCTCCAGTTAGCGTCCTCAATTGAGTACACAGGAGTATCAGCATCACCCTCAAGCTTTGGGTCTTTTGCATCCACTACCGACCCATCCTTAGGATCGGCCGTCTCTTCTCCGAACGCCACTTCCAGCACGTACAAAGGTACGTCACTCTCCGGTATGGGACCCTCTCTTCACCCATCATAGTAGTGATGATATCACGATCGATACTCGTGGGGCCTCAAGGCATCTCTAGCCACGTCAACCTAGACAGTGGACTTAACCAGCACATACTCTAGTCCTTCCGAGTGAGGGTGTATATGGAAGTGGTATGCTATCTCTGTGACCTTTTCTGGGATGCCAAAGTGCATAGGAGGATGAGGAGATGGAGGTGCTGCCATCTAGGGGCCTAAAATGTTATCCCACAGCGGGGTGAGACTATGTCTCAGCGAGTTCTACCCTCCTAAAACCCGATTAGGAAACCAATACGCCATAAGGGCTGCCTATGCACACACAGGTCAGAGGACTTACCTTGGTCTCAGATTCCACCTGCAAATCAACACAGTTCAAATAGGCACCCAATCAACCACTACCAATCAAAACATCGATCAATTGACCTAGTCGATTTACATGTCAATCAGACAATTCCTCGATCATTTTAATCCATACTATGCAATCTCCAAGATAGTATATCTAATCACCCAGCCATGTGCATTCACTAAAGCAACATACTTAGTCACCATGGCACGTGCATTCTCTAAGGCGACGTACTAATCATCGAGCCACATGCATTTTCAAAGGTGATGTTTTTAATCAACGAGTCACGTGCATTCTCCGAGGTGATGTATCTAATCACCGACTCACGTCATACAACATTCTTTCTCATCTTTTATCATCCATGATAAAAATATCGTGTGTGGGTACACGGTTAGCTTTAGCCAAAATATAGTAATTTCGCTTTTATTTCCCCCACTTCTTTCAGCAGTGCAAAAATAGATTTTTGGCGCTGTAGACCAATACCTGGTAATTTTCCACTCAATTAACAAATTTATTCAATTTCTGAAATAAATACCCATAGCCACTAATTACACTCAATTTGCACAATCAGGTACTCGATTAAATAAACATAGAGCACTACTGCAATCAGCACTAAATTCCGGTCACCGGCCATCCCGGTTGAATTTTAGGAAAATAATTAAATAATTAAATAATTACGAAAATTAACTAAATAAATACTAAAAATCCAACTTAGGCTTGTACTTGTCTAATTGGAAGCCAAAACGGACCCGGAAAAATTTCGAGACTCGTTCAATAAATACTCGGGCCTATCTACTCGCTAATTAAACTAACCATTTGCCTTACATGCATAGGTAAATCCCTAATTTAATTATTCTAATATAATCTATCCACATAATTGCACTTAATTAAATCTAATCAACTCCTAAGCATCATTAGTCTACTAAGTGAGGATTAGTGAGTTAAACTCACTTGTTAACGAGCTAGTCGGTGCAAAACGACGGGAACATCGCGGGGGTCACTTCTCTCCAAAGCGGGCCTAGGTTTCAAGGCTTGGAACCATCTTAAAACGAGCCTAATAGTGGCTGGAAAACCCACTTTTTTTATGTTTTGTTCTTGCTGAAACAGAAGGGAAACAAGCTCGGGTTAGGCAGGGATTGATTGAGGAAGAGCGCAAGGGCCAAACTGAGCCATGGCGAGGCTTACTGGTGGCGGAACGGCGAAGCATGAGCTTCGGTTGAGCTCCACCAGCTACTGGACAGCTGCTGGGACGTCGAGACAGCGAGAGGAAGGCGGAGGTGCGATTGCACGGCGCAAAGGACGCACGGCCAACGACGGTGGGCGCGCGAGGTGGGGACGGCGTGCGGCGGCTGCTTTGGCTTGCTTTGGTGGTCTCCTTGCTGCCTGAGGGTTCGAATGGCACACCAAGGGAGAGTGGAGGGCTGTCGCATAGCCAAAGGGGGAGGAGAAGAAGAGATGAGGGAGAGAGGAAAGATCAAGGGGACAATGGCTCCACCATGGGCTATTTCTTCCACACCATGGTCTCCTTGACCATCCATGGCCAAGCCATCTTCCTTAGCTGTCCATGAGCCACCAAGGCACACCCAATAACCCTTGAAATGGTCCAAATTGGCTAGGGGAAGGGGGGCATACGAATTTGACACAATTCTCTCTCAATTGGACACCGATCCTTACTCGATTCAATCTCATCTGGCCTCAATAAAATCAATCAATCCACAATCGATCATCTCAGCATTTTTCCTCACCCACACAATCCACTTGATTCTCAAATTTGCAATCAAAACGATCCCTACCCTTTTTCTCGACAAAAACGGCCCTAGGACGATTTTTTCCCAAAAAGTCTTAGGTTGCAAAAAAATCTTTTGAGACTGAGTCAACGCTTATAGAATTTATTGTGACATGAAAGAATCTTCAATACTGCTCTCGTTAAGCTGACATATCGCTCGTAGGCCGATATAGTATACCACCCTAACCATATAACCAATTCATCATTTTTGTCATACCCGATAAAAATACTCGTGTGGGTACACGGTCAGCCTTAGCCAAAATATAATTTTTCGGTACATGAAAATCCCACCAATTTTAACGGTTTGCTAACCCATTTTTGGCACCGTCAACCGATACCGGTGATCTTCCAATTAATTATTGAAATTGAATCAATTTAGGAATAAAATCCTAAAATCACAATCACACCAATTCCACACAAATTTGGACTCAATTAAATAAACAGATCACACCCCAAAGAATCAGCATAAAATTCCGGTCACCAGCAATCCTGGTCTAATTTTTGAAAAATAATTAATTAATTAATTAAATACTGAAATTAATTATTAAATGCCAATAATTTAAACTTAGGCCCGTAAAGCCTAATTGAACGCCGAGATGGACCTGAAAAATTTCTGAATCACTCTAGATAAATACTAGAACTTGTCTAGGCTCTAATTGCATTAAACTATCCACCTAACATGCATTGGCAAATAATTAAATTGCTAATCTAATCTAACTATCCACCTAATCCAAACTTAGTCTAAATTAATCAACCCTTAAGCATCATTAACCTACTAAGTGAGGATTAATGAGTTAAACTCATTTGTTCGACGATCCGCTCGAATCAAACTGACGAGGACGCGGAGGAGCTTGATTTTCTCCAAAGCAGGACCAACTTTTGGGGTCAGGAAGTGGGCCAAAACAGGACTAAACAGTGCTGGAAACCCACTGAACTCAGCTTCTGTTTGGGGCTGAGAGATGGCTAATCTGAGGCTAGTTGAGCCTGCAAAGATGGACAACGAACAGGCAAGGGCTTCAGCGGTTTGGACGGGTAGCTCTGGGCTTCGACAACAGTCGGAGGCGGCGCTCGGCAGCTTGAGCTAATCGGAGCAACTCATAGGACGCAGCTGGAGTAGGAGGATGGCTAGGGAATGGCGAGGGACGGCGGTGTGGCAGGGCGAGGCGCGACGGCACGAGGACGGCATTGCAGCGGTTCCTAGTGGGCAGACAGCTGCTCAACTACTTGCTGGTTCTTCTATGTAGATTTTTGGAGTTCTCAAGGCACAATGAAGAAGGAGAGAGGGTTGGTCAACCGTTTGAGGGGGAGAAAGGGCAAGGGAACCACTTGGTCTCTCTTATCTCATCTCTTTGTCCCCCACTTGGCCCACCACACCGGCTGTAATCCTTAGCCATTCCCAGCCATTCTTAGCCTTCTAGAAGCCTTTTGAGGTGGTCCACAAGTCATGGCAATGGGGGGCTACGAATTTGCATTGATTTCCCTCCAATTGGACATCAAATCCTTCTTGAATCAACACAAATCAGCCTCTATAAATTCAACCAACACCTCATTGATCCAATTGGCATTTTTCCTCACCAATTGATCCCACTCGTATCCCAATTGCGCGATAAAAAACGGTCCCCGACATTTTCTCGGACAAAACGACCCTACCTCGACTTTCTTGCAAAAAGTCTCGGTTTGCAGAAAAATCTTCGGAGGCTAAGTCGACGTTCCTAAAATTATTTGTGACATGAGAGAACTTTCAATTTCTAAAATCGGATTTAAATTCGTGGTTAATTTCAATTCGGTGCAATTTTAGCGTGACCTAGGCTATCGGGTAGCTTTCAGAAATTTTTAGTGCAAATGACCCTTGGTCGATTTTCTTCGAGCCACAATAAAAATCTTGAGGATTCAAATACGAACACAGGGTACCAAAACGATAGAAAAATCAGTCTAATGCGAGCCAACGAGAATTTCCCAATTTAGTGGAATCACCCACGTTTAACCACACATCTCAGTTGAAGTGAACTATCTTTGATCTCAAATCGATTTTTAACTGTGCCGTAATGACCTCTAAAGATGAGCATGGTCGAGTAGCCGATTCCTGGTTGAATTCTCAAGTCTATTGCATTAAAATTCCTTAATGGCTTTCTTAGATAGTCTAGTTATCTCGAGATTAATCAGCTCTGAGAACAGCGCTATAGGCGCGTCGATGAAAAGCCTAATTAATTTAATTGAAAGCAGAAGTGAAAAATCCAGGATGTCACATATATCTTGTTCGTACTAAAGCCCTAAAGGAAGAAAAGTAATCCTGAGTCTCATTATATCTTCGTTCTTCACTTGCGTTTAGTCTGGATCTTCGTCAGAGTGGGACAGACTTTTGATGTAGGATAGACTTTGAAAGAATTACATAGAAGTCTCATATCCCTCAGAATAGAACTTAGAAAAGTTTTGTCAGCTTCAAACCTAATAGGAGTTTTCTCCGACAAGAATAGCTCATCTAGTACCTCGTTTCAACCAAAATAGTAAGTCTATCACATAAGCATGAAATTGCATATTAATGAAAATCAAGTTCAATCAACCACAAACTCATGATTAATGAACACCAAACCACAGCAGCTCATTCAATCACATCATCAATCTTAGATCTAATCATATTTTTGTAAACCCAAGCTTAATCCTAGCCCTAATCGGTTATACTGATCTCACCTCTACAAATTCGAGATCAAGAATGTTGCGTTTTTCTTCGATTTTAAACACAACCAGTTTTGTTCACTGGTAAAGGATTGGGCTGCTGGAGATGATCCGATGGCCGATTGACCAATCCCTGACCACATGGCCGATTGACCAATCCCTAACCATAGCGAGGTCGGTGAATCTCCTTGGGGCTAATCGAAGGTGGTTGATGGCTCCAGAGGTCGCTGGTGACCGCCAGTTTGGGCGATCAAAGGAACTAGTCCAATTTGGACTAATTTGGAGCCGAGGTAAAGATCCGCTTGATCGAAGGCTTTCTGATCACCACTCAACTAGACGTCAAATGCAAGTGGCCGATTCTGGAGAGAGAGAAAAGGCGGGAAGAGATGAGAGAGAGAGGTTTATGTTTACGTGAGAGAAAGTAATCTGCAAAATGAGCCCCCCTTGAAACTTTGAAGGGAAAAGCCTTTTTATATTAGGGCCTAATTGACGAATCTTGACCATTGATTCAATCCGATAGTCAAAATCTTAATTTAATGGCCAAATTAAGTCCATTAAGGGCTAATCCCACTTAAGATGTGTCCCATGACCGATTGGATTAATTCGATTCGCAAAAAATGGGGTTTAAAACGAGAATTGCGATTAGGGAATAATTCGGGGCTAAATCATAAATTCACAAAATTCGAGGTCGTTTTGCAAAATCTTGAAAATATGAGGGAATGGGGGCATAATATGCATGGCAACGATCATGGAACTAGTCACTGGTGATCTAGAACCAATCGGCAAGTGGCCAAACCGGCCTGCCTCGCTGATGACCGATTGGATCGGTTCTTGCCCGATTCTTAGCCTATTCTGGCTAGCTCTTGACCATGTAGTCCTTATGGGTTTAGGATTTATGTAATTTGGTCCTTTGATAACCAAATCGAAGAGAAAACTTATCCAATTTGAGAAGAAATTATCTAATTTTGATCAAATTAAGCTAATTAAACCCCATAACTGCAATCTATGGGTTTTCTATTGACTTAATTGAGTGATTATTGTGAAAAAATCGCAGACTTAGGCAATGGGTACACATAATTGAACAATATAGGGTAAAATGGGCAATTTCGCAATTCTCCACTCGAAATCAAAAATTAATTGAAATTGAACTCAATGAATATTGTGATAACCTTATTCGGCTAATTGGCCATGCTTAGGATAGTCTATTGCATCCAAATTGACTTTGAATTGAAGTCATGAAACTTAGGTAAAAAATGAATTGAGGTCTAATATCGAAAATGAGCCTTGATTCATGATATTAAATCTTAATCTTGAATGGATCAACTTGAATTTCTTCAATTGAAGCTCAATAACTCAATTTCCTATATTCAATAGAGTGAAATTCCTCCAATTGGGAAGTTCTCAAGTGAATTTCTAAAAATGGACCCAGGATTTGGACTTATCTCAAAAAAAATTAGAGGAATTCAATTGTCCATTCGCGAATCATGAATGATTGATTCGGACCCCTAATTAGGGCTAAAAATGGCAATTCGCCTTTTGACATGACAATTCTCGAAATTGAATGAATGAGTAGATTAAAAATAATCCCTAGATCAAATGTCGTGAATGGAACTATACTTAATTATGACTGAAACAAAAGTAATTTTATTTTTGGTCTATTTCAAACCTAAAACCAAAAAAAAATTGAAAAACAAGGTTTTTAATCAAATTTTATAAAATTTTCAACATTAAAGTTAATTTGACACTAAAACAATGTGTTTTGAGGATTTTAAATTTTTCAAATGTTTTTGTCAAAAATTTGACCAAAGGTCAACATTTTAGTTAATTTTTCCTAAAAGGTTAATTTTTGAATCAAAAATTTGAATTTTTTTGAAATTGACTTGGCTAAAGTGAAATCAAAGCTATTTGACATCTTTTTGGGCAAAAAGCCAATTTTTGACTAAGGATTGACTTTTGGTCAAAAGGTTGACAAAAAAAGTCAACCTAAAAGTTAGCCATTTAACTTTTTAGGTTCTTCTTAGAAATGAATAGGAATTGTTTAAAAATGACAATACAAAAGAAAGAAATGAAAAATGATACTTTTTAGTCGAAAAATGGGCTCTGTCGCGATCGGAAAACCTAATCTTAGCTTTTACCTTTTTTGACACGTCAAGTAAAAATCATGTGTCAATAGTACATAATCGGGAATAATTTTGTGGAAATGTAAATGATCAACATACCTCCAACCATTGATGAAAATTTACAAATGCAAAAAATCCCAAAACCTTGAACAGATGCATGATCAATCTAGGAATATGGAATCACCAGATCCGTACGTCCTGTTTCATTAGCCAATAACCCACAAAACGTGATTGTGTGCTTTTCTATAATCATAGGGTTTGAACTAGACGACCTAATTTTTTTATTTCGTTTTTTACGTTACCAACATCTTCCATCAAGACCATTATGGCAACATATTAACGAGCAATTATCACAAGTTTAACATGGGCAATAAATTAGGCAATAAATCACAATTAATTGAGAAATATAAAATTATGATCACATTTAAAATAATAAAATATTATAACAAGCAGTGTTGGTGGGATGTCGAGGCCATGGCCGACCCAGGGAAAACCAACTCTGGTGTTGGAGTAACCAAAGTTTTGTAATTTTAATTTGAAAGGTAAAAGATTCTAAGTTAGAAGATGATTTTTTTCTAATGAGAATTATCTTCAAAATAATGGATAGAAAGTTTCAGAAGATTGGTCTTGTCGAGTTTGTTTGCAGTTAAAATCTACTAATTCGGGTGAGGGGATTATTCCTACAACCACGGCTTGTGTCACGAGGGGTTGTGTCACACTCTGTTCGCTCTCTCTCCCCTATTGCTACAATGTCGGTCATCATTTGTGCTTTCATGTAGCTATCTCTCTCCCTCTCTCATTTAAGGGTGGAGCTTGACTGAACGTGAAATTCAAGCCTTTGACGAGTCTCGAGATTATCAAGCTCCACCTGTCATATCCAATAAGTCGTTGATGGTGTTGAGTGTTGAGGTCGAAGGTCCTCTCCAGAGACGGGAGATGCATCGTCCATGCGGCTTTTGTCGTTGAGATTTCGATGGGATCTCAAAGGCCATTGCTAGATTAGGTCATCAATGGTGGCGTCGAGACCTCATGGAGATTTCGCGATGAGAGGAGATAGTGAGGGGAGACTGTTTTGGGTTGGCAAATAGAGAAGCAAAGATTGTTGAACAACACCGCCTCTCTCTCCTCTTTCACACCTTTCACTGGAATTTTCTAGTGAAAGCTACAAGACTCTAGGCTGTTTGTGTAACATCCTGATTTTCGGGTTCTGTTTTTGATTGAATAAGTTGGGCTTTTCATCGACACACCGATAGTTCTTTTCTCTGAGTTGGCCACTCACGAGATAACTAGCTTATTAGGTGAAGCTATTAAGGAATCTAAACACAATAGACTTGAGAATTTGACCAGAAATCGACTGCTCAACCGTGTTTATTTCCAAGGATCAATATAGCACGGTCAAAATCGATTAGAGATCGTAGATAGGTCGGTTCGACTGAGGTATGTGATTAGAGTATGGGTGATTCCACTTAATTACAAAATTCTTATCGAACGGCACTAAACCAATTTTTCTATCATTTTTGGACCCTATGCCCGTATTTGAAACCTCGAGATTTTCACGACAACCGACAGTCACCAATGTGTCAAAGATGTACAATGTGGCTCAAAAATAATCTACCATGGGTCAATTGCACCAAAAATTCCTAAAAGTTACCCGGTAGGCTAAGTCACGCTAAAATCGCGCCAGATTGAAATTAACCGCAAATTTAAACCCGATTTCAGAAATTGAAAGTTTTTTCCTATCACGATTTATTTTATGAACATCGACTCATCATCTGAAGATTTTTCTGCAAACCCAAGATTTCGACTAAATTTCAAAGTGGGGCCGTTTTGGACCGAGAAAATTGGAGGACCGTTTTTAGCGCACCGTTGGTTGTCAAGTTGGTTCAATTGATGAGGAAAAATCTTGAGATGGGCGATGGCATCTTGGTTAAATTTATGGGCATCAAATTAGGTTCATTTGAGGGAGAATTGAAGGGGAATTTGAACCAAAATTGGATGGAGGAGGTGCAAATTCGTAGGCCAAGGGTCCCTCAACCTTGTAGACCCTTTGGGAAGCTTGTTGGGGAAGCCAAGGGGCTGCAATTTGGCTGAGGATCCCAGCCAAGGTGGTGGGGGCCTTGCAATGAGTGTTTGGGGATAGAATGAAGACTTTTGAGGCAATGGTGGCCCCCCTCCAATCTTCAACGGCCCTTCTTCTTCATTTCCAGCCACCTTTCTCCATTGTTGAAGCCTTTTGTGAGCTCAAAGAACCAGAGGACAGCCAGCTCTCCCATCTCTCTCTCTCCCCTCTTCAATCCCAAGCAAATTCGTAGCATTTTCTCCCCTATTTTCCGTCCCTGCTTGTATGTGCTCCAGCTGACCTTTATCCAAAAAACTGAGTCAAAAGTTGTTTTCTCGTGAGAATTAGCCTTCGTGCCACCCACCATCACGCTCAGAAGGCCCAAACCGTTCAGTCGGACCCACCCACTCGCTGAACGGAGCCACCGGCCAACCCGTACGCCAACCGAAAGAAACCGCTCGCCGGTCTGTCGGTCCACCTGGCAGCCTACACTACTTCACCTGTTTCGCCCGTTTTAGCCGTTTTTCTTCCATTTCGACCCTACCTCCACCCATACCAACCACTAGTAGGTCCCCCTCGACCCCCAAGTGCCGCTGGTTGCCGACCAACCCCTCATCAGAACTCTGGTCAAGCCCGTTCAGCTCTATTCCTTCTCTGGTAGTCCAGTTTTTGGTGTTTCAATGGGAGTATGAGTTTATGGTTGCTAATCCAGCCTCGGGACTGCCTTGGATCGCTGTGGTTGAGGTTCCCGAGTGTTACCTTCGTCGTTGCCGCCGCGTCCATATCTCCGGCCTATTTAACGGGTGAGTTTAGCTCATAATCCTTTAATTAGTGCCTAAACTTGCTTAGGAGGTTAATTATGCTTAATGGTTGATTAGATTAGCTTAAGTATGGATTATTGATAATCTATAATGGTTATATTAGCCTTAGAATGGATTAGTGTTAATCTAATGAGTGAGATTAGCACCATTGAGGATGGATTAGTCCAATTCAGTGGACTTTCTACAGTTCTGATCTCTGGACCCTCACTGTTTGCCATTTTTGTAGATCGAAATGAGTTGCTAATTTGAGATTGATTCCTTCTGGAGAAATGTTTCAGACATCTTCTGCTATAATATATATTTTACTCACAATTTTTAGAGATTTAAAACAAGGAGATATCAGCTCTGTCATTTGCAAACAGAATCTCGGACTGTGTTGAAATTTGTGACCTTTCTGGATTCTAGGGATTTTTAGCAACTCTTAGGGTTCGAATTTCAAAATAGTTTCTTCACAAAAGTTGTTTGTCACATCTTCTAGTTTAACATAGTCAAATTTCAGATCAAATGGAAAAGTTTTGGATCTCTAAACAAACTGATTTTGGAAAATAGACTTTTTGGAAATGGACACAGTTTATGTGTTGGATTGAGTGATTTACTAGGCTTAATCTAGAAGGATCTGGGTTTAGGTGTCTCATGAAAAATGTTTTTTTATGTGTCCTTTACAACATATTCGAATTTGGGAATTTTTCGAATTCGTTTGGTTAGGTTTCTGGATTTAAACTTGGAGATACGCGAGTGGCCCAGTTTCTGCCAATTAGGACCGATTTTAGTTTGGTGATGGTTCTTGATGCTTTGTTTGCTTTAATTAGTATTTTTAATGACTTGTGGATTTAATTTATTAGTTAATTAATTCTGAAAATTCACTGTTCACAAAACGCTGTTCACGCGTACTGTTCACGAAACACTGTTTACGCGCACTGTTCACAAATGAAAAGTGCCTAATTTCATGTGCTTTGATCTTATGAGGTGATTTGAGTGCATAGATGCATGGGCATCCACATGAATTGAGTGATTTTCATAAAAATAGAAATATGCTTTGTCCGAGGGACACCAAAATGGACCGCCTTTAGGGGAAAATTTGTGACACCCCCTCGGCACGGCCCCCGATCCATTAGGGTCGCCACAGGTACCTATCACTTATCCTACTACATACCAATCCGATACCTTTTTAATTATAGTGGAACCATAGTTCAAGGGGGTTGATCAATTAAATGTTTTTATCATTGTTATTATTATTATTATATATATTTTTAAAAGGTCCTAGCGCAACTCAACAACGGAAGCATAAACGAGTCTCACCATCCTTTACTCCAATACAATAATGCAATGCACACCAACTACACACCAAATGAAAAGATAAAGCCGAGTCACTTTTATTTACATTTTCAAGATGGACATCTCGGGTCGGTACAACAAAAGGCCAAGACTTTTAACTAAGCTTGGCTATAACTCAAAAGAGAACTCGACCCTACATCAGACATGTACACCCATCCATTAACAAGTGTCGGCTATCCCAAAAAGTGTCAGCTCCCACCAATCATATGTGCCATCACACCCAACCCGGTGCATCGGGCGGCGGCGGCGGCGGCATCCCTAGCATCACCCCATCGCGTCGAACGTGAACAAACAGAAACTCTTGGACTACAGGGCCCCCAGCCAGGCCCACATCATACATAACAAGCACACGGACTCGAACAAACACCAAACCAGGAACACTGACACAGATATGTTCCGCGCACTCAACCTCAACATCAGACGGTAAGCCGTAGAAGGTACCACGCGCGACCGGTGGCAAAAGCATCTTTTAATCTGAAATGTTAATCCCCAAAGGGGTGAGTACAACCACTCAGCAGTAAAGATCCATCAAACTACACAGTGCAGCAAGTAAAACAATCAGGATGTCACAAGTAAAGTACATATCATCCATGCTATTGAGCATACATTACCATGCAGTCATGCATACATCGCCGTGCAGTCATGCGTATATCACCATGCCATATGCACATACCCATGCACATGATTCAATTTTCAATTTTCAAGAGGATCTCATTTCATCTTTCTTCCCAGGGATCAATGTTTGCATCCCTCTTTTATCGCTCGCACCCAACCTGGCATCACGAGGAGCCTCCAGCACACACCTCCGGGCATCCGACACACACCTCTGGACATCTCAAAACTGCCGAGGACATCGTCGACTCAAGGGTCCGACAGTATCATCATTTTCACAATTTATATTCACATGTGTACTTCACTTTCAACATGGCATTTGATGCAATAATGTCAAAGGTTTAAACCAACTTTTTGATGTTATATGACATGCCAAATTTCACCACATGTGCAGCAAAAGCAGCCACTCAAGACATTACATCACATAGAACAATTCATTTATTTTTGAAAATGCATCAATTTTTTTTGGATAAAACAGAATGCACTCTTTTAGTTAAAACTCTAGCAAAATTAGTAAACGGTCTTAATAAATTCTGAAAATTTGACATATGATAGACGAGACCTAGAGGCAAAAACCTCATGAAGAACACCATACCAAAAGAACTTCATACAATTCAGTACGGTCCATGCATCACAGCTTTCAAAATTTCAGCACTACAGTTTGCACAGTTTCGGCAATAATTTTGATTAAATGCCCAAAAGAACTCCAAAAATTCTGAAATTTTGATATGTTATACTTCAAGAAGTCCTCTACAACTTTCTTTAAGAAGTCGAAGTGAGATTCCAACTAAAATGTACTTTACAGTTCACGAAATCACTAAAGGTCAGCACAACAAATTCCAGATCTAGTTTCTTCAAAGGAAAATCATTTCACCAACCAATACTTGTCCGTTTCATCTCAAATTTTATTATGTTACTCCTCAAGATGTCCTCTACAACTTTCATCAAGAAGTTGAAGCGAGATTCCAACTAGAAAATTGCATGCAGCTCACAAAATCATCAAAGGTCGGACTGCCTTTCTAGGAAACAGAATGCTAGGCTAACATACTTCTCCCCAAAGCTTCGAAATTTCTTCACTTCTACCACAACCAAAGTTTACCATCCCTCACAACACATATCACAGTAAGCAAATGGTAGATTATTGGACTCTACTTGCCTCTAGTCCAAGCAAATTGCAGCAAGCAAACGGTGGGGCAAGGTGGGCTCGACGGCAACCGGTCTTCTTGCTTCCTTCCTCTCTCGCATGATCGCTCGGTCTCCCTCAGCTTTCTCTCTTTCTCTCTTCCTCTTCTTCGCACGATAGTCCTCTCTCTCTCAGTTCAATCTCTCGAACAATCCGCCCCCTCTCTCCTCTCTAATTTTCTTTCCCCTCATCATTAGCTTTGCATGGCATTAGCCACTTGGCTAATCTCCCTAGCCACTTGGCATTTTTCCCATGAAATTTGATGGGCCAAATGGGCCGGGCTTCACCATCCGCTCCCTCCTCCTTCGGTCGACGGTCTCATGGGCTCCTTCGGGCTTTGTGGGCCTAGCTTTGGGCCTGGCTTGATTGGCCGAATGGTGGGTGATCGCGGGCTGGGTTTTTGGGCCGGCTTGGCCTAAGAATTTCAGCCCACTTCTCCTTTTAATAATCTAACCTAAATTTCCCACTTATAAAAATACTTAATTGCAATTAGTTGGCCAAAAAATTTTGTAACACAAATTAATGAAATCCAACTTATAAAACGCACGGCCAAGAATAGAATTTTCCCCATCAAATAATTGTCCATTAGAATGCTTGGCCTTAATTTATTGTGATCCGTTGGTCTAAAGGCCATACATAATCCTATGGCACTTCCATCCCCTTTCCATAGGTCCTAATGTATCTGGAGGTCGCCATGAAATTTTTAGGATGCCACAAAAATGATTTGAAATTTTATAGGCAAGCACGGTGCATTGGTTAAATGCTCAAAGATAAGAATGGAGTCTTAATGGTGTGCTTGCGTGATCAAAAGTTTGACCGCCACCTAATGGGAGTTTGGGGGCGATACCTGGCGGGAGTCGGAAGCCGATCGTAGTAGATTCTGGATCAATGTCCCTCTTGGGGAAACCGTCTAAACGGGACTTCTAGACGTAGCCGTGCCCAATGGGGCGAGACGAAGCTCGATATTTATCGGTAGCCCGGCTGGAGTCGGATGAGCACTAACTGGGAAGTTAGCCATGGCCGGGAGGTCATTAATAACTAGAGCACGCATGAGTTTTGAGCTCGATGGTCGCTGATTAGAAAGTTAGCCATGGCCGAGAGGTCATAAATTAACCGGATTGTCAACTGGGAGTTGACCGTGGCCAATGGGTCGTAAGAACTGGAAACACACATAAAGGTTGAGGTGTGATCAGTGATGCATGATAGGTGGCGCACTAAAGTGTAAGATTTTGAATCATGGCATCTTTGGTTTTGCATGAGTTGAGAATAAGTACACACGGGTATGCGGGGTTGGCAATGGCCGAGTGAGATCGCTTGTGATGCGACGCATGTGATTGATAGCATCTGGCCATGTGCATTGCGTGTATCGTTGGCCACTGGCACGGTAAGGTTGCATGAACCGACTATTGAGTGTTGGTTGTTGATCTTTGGTTTTTGTTTGTGGGGTGGTTTTGAAAGATACCCCAAGTTGAGTTGGTGTTCTAATTAGGGGAGAATTTAAATAACCATTTTAGGCTTGAAGAACCCCGACCAGGGTCGGGAGAATAGGTGGCTCAGTAGTTTTCTTTAAGATAGACCTTCTATATAAGTTTTAGGTGTTTATGAAAGTGTATTTGATTTGAAACTGGTTGTCCTGCTTTTCTATCACATATATGTTGTTATCAGGGGATTAGTTAATTCGCTTCCGCATGTACAACAAAATGAAAAGGGTCGGCGACGAGTCCTGAGAACATCGCAAAATTTTATCAACCACCGAGGAAGGTTGATTTTCCAATTCTGTTTTCAATTGAATAAGATTTATGTGATTAGAGCGTTGGCCACTGATTATCGGTGAAGCCTGAATTTAAATGCAAAGGCTTATCGACCATGAATCTCGTCAAGGATCATTACGACAACTTTGTCGAATCGAACGAGATCGTAATAGGTTGATTCGGCGAGATATGTGATTAGAGCGATTTTTGGTACCCCGTTTTGGGTCCGTATTTGAAACCTCGAGATTTTCACGACAATCGAGAGTCGCCAATGTGTCGAAGATTTATATCGTGGCTTGAAATTAATCAACCACGGGTCAATTGCACTGAAAATTTCTAAAAGCTACCCGGTAGATTAGGACGCGCTTAAATCGCGCCGATTGAAATTAACCGTGATTTTAAACCCGAATTCAGAAATTGAAAGTTCTGCCATGTCACAATTCATTTTAGGAACGTCGACTCATCTTCATAAGATTTTTCTACAAACCGAGATTTTTGGCGAAAAAGCAAAGTAAGGCCGTTTTTGTTCGGGATTGTCAAAGGGCCGTTTTAATCGAATCTTTGGAATGCAAGTTGGATCATTTGATGAGAAAAAGTCGTAAGAGAGAGAAGGACACATGGGTGGATTTAATTGAGCTTCAATTGATTTGAATTGATTGAGAATTGATTGGAATTGAAGAGGATTTGAGGGAGAAATGTCCAAAATTCGTAGCCCCCATGGTACACAACTTGTTGGACCATTTGGCAAGCTTCTTGAGGAAGCTAAGGTGAGGAAAATGGCTGAGGGTGAGGGCCAAGAGTGGTGGGGGCATGAGTGAGGAGAGTTGGACAAGTGTTGAAGGCTTGTGAGCCCAAGGGAGCCCCCTCTTCAGCAGACCTTCTTCTCCCTTATTTCATGGCTTTCTCCATGGTTGAGAGAGTTTAGAAGCTCAAGAGAACCAGAGGAAACCAGCTGAGCCAGCCCCACCGTCGCACACCCACCGGACCAGCCAAGCCCGTCGTTTTTCTCCTCTGTTTTCCCCTCGTTCCAGTTTCTGCTCCAGCCGACCTTTCGCCAAAGATTAGAGTTAAAAGTTATCTTTCCGTGAGAATCAGCCAACGCTCCACCCACCATCACGAAGAGCACATCCAAACCGTTCAGGAGGACTTGACGGTTCCCCGAAAAAGAGCCCTGTAGCCTCCCGAAATTGGGCGCGAAGGAACGGCCCGCCGGACCGCCTGGACTCGCCTGGTTCCGCCTGTTTCGCGTTTTCTTGCTGTTTCGCCCCTTTCCGACCCTTTCTTTGCCCATCCCAACCTCTAATAAGATTTCCTTAACCCCCGGGAGCCGCCGGTTGTTAACCACCCGCTCGCCGGAGCTCCGATCGGCCCGTTTTCGCCGTTGAAGTTGCTGGTTTCTTCTCTGCAGTTCAGCCCAGAACAGAAGCAGAAAACCAGCAAGGGTTTTCAGTCGTCGTGGCCCGTTTTCAAGCCCTTCCCGGCCTTGGTTGGTGTCGCCGCCTTGAGGTTGCTCGCCCGCCTTGGCGTCGCCTTCGCCGTAGACTCGCCGGAACGTTAATCCGGTGAGTTTATCCTCTAATCCCTGCTTAGTAAGTTAATGACGCTTAAGGGATGTTTAGATTAGTCTAATTTGGCTTAGGTGGTTAGATTAGATTATTTTAATGTAAATTAGATTAGTTGCATGATTAGTTTAATGGATGTTTAATTAGGGCTGATTGTATGATTAAATTAGTGAATCTTGTTTAAGCCCTAATTAATTATTTTTAATTAATTAATTATTTCGAATTTATAAATATTATTTTATTAAATTATATTATTATAATATAATATTTAATTATTTAATTTTCGGAATTAAATTTAATTATTTAATAATTTCGAAAATTTTGCCTTAGGGATGGCGGTCGTTAGAATTTCGTGCCGATCGCGACGGTGCGGTCGGTTTGTGCTTATTGTATGTTTAAATTGAGAAATTGAGTGATTGATGATTATGGTTAATAATTCCAAAAGTGTGGAATTGAGTGATATTGATGAAGTTGTGGTATTTAACTTGAAAATACCCGGTGTTGGCTTTTAGCACCGTAATTGCTTTGTATGACTAGTTTGAATCGTTGGTTGTTATTGGATTTGAATATCCAGTTCTATGGTTTATTATTGAATGATAGCTTTGGCGAGCATTGGTTTATCTATATATATACGGCTTGTGCGAGCTATTATATACGCTACGGCTTGTGCGAGCTATTATATTATCTATCATTCTGACTTCGGTGAGCTATATATATATACAGCTTGTGCGAGCTATTATATTATCTATCAGCTACAGCTTCTGGTGAGCTATTATCTATATATTGCAGCTTTTGGCGAGCTATTATATTATCTATCATTCTGACTTCGGTGAGCTATTATCTATATATTGCAGCTTTTGGCGAGCTAGTATATTATCTATATCGATTCTGACTTACTGGTGAGCTATAGTATACTATATGAGTATAATTGCGGCGAGCTTACGGTGAGCTATAGTATACTATATGATTATAATTGCGGCAGCTTCTAGTGAGCTATACTACCTATTATCAGCTTATAATAAGCAGTCCTGGGTTGATCGGACTTATAGGTAGTATTGATTGAGATGACCGGGAATGGTCTCGTTGACATGTAATCGCGAGTCGATTGATTGATGGTTGATCTGATTGGATGAAGTGTTTGATTGAAATGATTGGATGGTTATTTGAATTGTGCGACGTGCGGGAATGGGCGAGGCGAGGTAAGTCCTCTGTCCTCTTTGTGTGGCTAGAACGCCCGAGGCGTATTTTCTTCCTAATTGGGTCTTAGAGGGTAGGACTATTTGAGACATTGTCTCATCCCGGTTTGGGGAAAATATTTCAGGTCCTTAGATGGCGGTCATGGAGGACTCGAAGCCATGGACATTTGTGGAGGTAGAGATCGAAGAATCAGCGAACGTGTCTGACTAGTGGTCAGAGGCCAGTTCCCTTTTTGTTGAGCTGTCCATTTTGTAGACAATCAAGTGTTGTATATAAACCTATGTGTTTATAAGAAGGCTTGTTTGGTTGTAATTGATTACTGCTTTTCTATCCCAAGTTAAATGTTGTCGGGGATTTGTTTCGCTTCCGCATGTGCAATAAAAATGAATGGGTCGGCGACGTGTCTGGGAAGTCGCATAATTTCTATCGACCGTAGAGGGATGTGCGTGCTCGGAGGATTGGGGCGTGACATCCCCGTTTAAGTGGTATCGGAAGCGGGTCTATGTTTGGAGTGATAAGGTGCGATGAGTCTTGGGATAGTTAGTAGGAATGGCTTTTATTTCATCTTTGGTGCATGTGGCTGATAGTTGTTTGGTAAATTGTTTGATGTGGATCACTCAAATTCTAATCTGGGATTAGAATTGAGAAACAGGTTTTTGTAAAGATCCTGTAGATGAGTGATCAGGAGCAGAGGTCTCCTAGAGAGAACCTTTAGACCAGTTACTCGGGGTGGTATGCCGACAAGGATCGGTACCCGAGGTGGTCGTGGCGAAGCGCCAGCTTAGACCCGGCGCGAGTGTGAGAGTACGCTGGCCGTAGGTCGGTACTAGTGTAGCGGCACCCGAGCGATCCTAGGTTCGATGGGATCATTCGGCGCTAGTGTTCTTTGGGAGCTCGTTGAGCCATAAGCTCGAGGATCGAGCATTTGTTGTTGCCGTGCTGTTGAGGCCCGGCTGGAGTTGTGATGTGGGAACAAGCCGTTGCATCCAGTCGAGGTTCGAGATTCAATAGAGATGGAAATCAGTTTGGGAAGGAGTACGTGATCGGAGAAAAGTATCCCATTTCCGTCCAAGCGGAAATGTGGGATGGTCGGTCAACAATGAATCGAGAATGGAGTGTGTCGTGCGACGAAAGCCAACATGGATCGGTCCCGTGTCTGGTAAGACGGGTACTTGTTATGTGTGTGACCAACGGGGTTGCTTGGCTAGAAACGGTCTTAGAAAGTCGATGGGACAGCCTTAGATCGAAAGGAGTGCGCTATAGAACGCATCGTGGGGTTATTGGAGCCGGCCTTAGTGCAAGTAAGAGAGCATGCTTTGAATGTGGCCAGCACGGCCATCGGGATAGGGAACCGTCCGCATAAGTCAAAGAGAACTCAAGCATCGCTACCGCGGTAGGACGCCACTAGGATGGCGAAAGGAATATGAATGGATTGACCATGCATCGATCAAAGGAAGAATGTTTTGAGATGTTTTTATCGAGTATCGCAGCGAGATTTTCGAGAGAAGGTTGTAGAATTTTCATTGCGGTGATAAAGTAATAGAAAGATGAATCTCGACTATAGTCGTTCTTGAAGGGTTTGCTTATATATGACACGGAAGTCATTTATAAAAAGGTCTAGCTCGAGGAGCTTTCTGGGGTTATGGATCGTGGTAGAGATATAATTCAGTTTGTTCAGTTAGCGTGTGAAAGTTTTGAATTACTAAAAGTCGGAAGGGACCTCCAATCCCTGTTATTCGTCACTGAAGACAACCTGTTTTGGTTGTAGGTTGCCAAATCTGTATGGCAAGCGTAGTGGATACATCGGTTGAGGAGCCGAATATGGAGAACATAGCCATGGTACGAAGTTGTCCGAGGTGTTTCCTAAAGAATTGCCGTGTCAATTTGTTAGAAAGAGAAATAGAGTTCGTGATTGAATTAGCAACCGGATTAGAGCCGAGTCTCTAAGACTCCTTACCGGATGGCTTTATCGAGTTGAAAGAATTGAAGGTGGAGATGCAGGGAATTGTTAGATAAGGGATTCTTACATCCCAGTGCATCACCTTGGGGAGCACCAATGCTGTTCGTGAAAAAGAAAGATGGTTCGTTGCGTTTGTGCATCGATATTCTCCAAGATCGACTTGAGGATAGAGTATCATTGGTTGAGGATCGGGGAAGAAAGACATACCGAAGTTGGCATTTTGCACTTGATACGGCAATTGTGAGTTCACTATAATGCCGTGTGGTTTGACGGACACTCCGGCTATTAGTATGGGTCGATGAACAGAATGTTTAAGGGTACTTGGATTAGTTTTGTGATCGTGTTCATTGATGTTATCCTAGTGTGTTCAAAGAGTGCTTAGGAGCACAAGAGACATTTGAGGATGGTACTTCAAATCTTGAGGACTCTTGGATTTTACGATGAGCTTAGCAAAGATGCGAGTTTTGGATGACTCGTGTTGCGTTCCTAGGTCACGTGATTTCAGGTGAAGAAATCTTCGTGAACCCCGCCAAGATTGAAGTAGTGATCAATTGGCCGAGATTGACTACAGTGACAGAGATCAGAAGTTTTCGGGGTTTAGCAAAGTATTACAGAAGGTTTGTGGAAGGGTTTTCAACTTTAGCGTCGCCGTTGACAAGATTACTAGAGAAGGAAAAGAAGTTCGTGTAGACAGACAAGTGCAAGTGTAGTTTTCACGAGCTTAGCGAAGCTAACTACCTTTTGTGCTGACCATTCCATCGCGGTCCTGGAGCTTACGAGATCTACGGTGGTGCGTCGTTTAGAGGATTGGGTTACGTGCTAATGCAACCTAGCAAGGTTATTGCATACTCGTCTGTAAGTTGAGACCTCGTGAACGGAATTACGAGATGCATGACTTAGAACTCCCGGTATTTATTTTCGCTCGAAGATTTGGAAACATTAATTGTGCGAGAGAAAGACTCCGGATCTTCGTTGACCGTTAAAGTCTCAAAGTATTTATTCTCTCGAAGGAATTGAATATGAGATAGCTTTGTGAACTAGATCTTTTGAAGGACTAGGATGGTGGTATACGGTATCACCTTGGAAGGATGAAAGAAGTCAGCGATGCGTTGAGTCGAGAGTCTTCATTTGTGCATATCTTTGGTTAAAGTATGGACCTTACTTGAGAAAGTTCGAAATTCGATTTTCAAATCGAGGTAGGCCACATTCGAATTTTATGGCCACCCTCGGGGTGAACCGGATAATCGAGGTTAGAATCGACGCTTAGGTGGATAGACTCGAGAGATTCAAAAGATTTTGCAAGAGGATACCGAGAAGAGGAGGCGATCTTGATTTATGAGTACGATTGAGTATACCTGATGATACCGAGATTTAAAGAAGAGATCTTATCAGAAGCTAGTCGTAGCAACTTCAACATTGTCCAGACAATACGAAGATGGGTCAGAATTTGCATCAACAGGATTGGCAGACCGGTATGAAGACAGATATCACTGATAGGTCGCAAGTGTCAGATGTGCTAACAAGAGAAAGCACGGTTTTACAAGTCGAGAGGACCTTTGTAATCTCTCGAGATCCCCGTGTGGAAGTGGAAGCACGTCACAACGGATTTTTGTGACAAGTCTATCGAGTCAATGTGTTAATAATTTCATTTCGGGTAGTAATTGACAGACGGACGAAATCAGCCCACCTTGTGGCTGTGCGAAAGGATCTTGATTTGATTAAGCATGCAAAGGTGTTTGTGCATCAGATAATTCGTTTGCATAGAGTGACAGTGACTGAGTTGTATCAGATCTAGACCAGAGGATCCCAGTTTTAGCAGATCAGTCAGATAGTTCCTTTTTAGTTAGTACAGAGCAGAGTGTTCAGAACTTCAGTTGTTGAGTTGAGATCAGAGAATGAAAGGTCGCAGCCCAGAGTCAGTTCAGCAGTCAGTGGACGCAGTTGCAAATATCGGTGACAGATTAAGGACCGCTCAAAGCCGCCGGGAAAATTTATGCAATTAAGTATTGAAAACCTTTGAATTTTCAAGTTGAGAACCCTGTTCATCCTTGGATGTCGCCTATGAAACGGACATCTCGAATTGTTAAGAAAGGAGAGCCGGAACTATTTAAACGAGTGGAATACCTTGAGTTTGGGATCAAATAAGAAATTTGGCTTTATATGGAAAAAGAAAGCAGTTTGGAGCACCATCGGCGCCTCTAGCCGAGTGGTACCCGGGGTGAAGCTGCAGGTCCGAAGTCGGGAGTTCGAATCCCCGACGCGGCAGTTAGCCGCTTAGTGGAAAAAAAAAATAAAAAGAAAAGAAAAAGAACCAAAAATTTTGCAAATTTCATTTTTGTAAAATTGGACAAGTGCTTAGCCTTTTTGGGAATCAAGAATTGGTGGTCAATTTGGAAATGTTTCGGCAGCAGAGGATCTTGGATAGCGTCTGCGAGAATGAAGGAGCAGAATTGATGAGACGACAATACCCCACCATTTTGAAGAAGAATTTTAATGGTTTAAATTTCGAGGACGAAATTTTTATAAGAGGAAGAGTTGTGACATCCCGATTTTCCAATTCTGTTTTCAATTGAATAAGTCGGGTATTTCATCGTGCACCTATAGCTCTCTTCTACGAGTTGGCCACTCACGAGATAACTAGTCTATCGGTGAAGCCGTTAAGGAATTTAAATGCAATAGGCTTGAGAATCGACCATGAATCGGCTGCTCGACCGTATTAATCGCAAGGATCATTACGACCTTTGTCGAGAATCGAACGAGAGATCGGTAATAGGTTGATTCGGCGAGATATGTGATTAGAGCGTGGGTGATTCCACCTGATTGCAATATCCTCGTCGACCGGCACTTGAACCGGTATTGTGTCGTTTTGGGTACCCTGTGTCCGTATTTGAAACCTCGAGATTTTCACGACAATCGAGAGTCGCCAATGTGTCGAAGATTTATATCGTGGCTTGAAATTAATCAACCACGGGTCAATTGCACTGAAAATTTCTAAAAGCTACCCGGTAGATTAGGACGCGCTTAAATCGCGCCCGGATTGAAATTAACCGTGATTTTAAACCCGAATTCAGAAATTGAAAGTTCTGCCATGTCACAATTCATTTTAGGAACGTCGACTCATCTTCATAAGATTTTTCTACAAACCGAGATTTTTGGCGAAAAAGCAAAGTAAGGCCGTTTTGTTCGGGATTGTCAAAGGGCCGTTTTTAATCGAATCTTTGGAATGCAAGTTGGATCATTTGATGGGAAAAGTCGTAAGAGAGAGAAGGACACATGGGTGGATTTAATTGAGCTTCAATTGATTTGAATTGATTGAGAATTGATTGGAATTGAAGAGGATTTGAGGGAGAAATGTCCAAAATTCGTAGCCCCCATGGTACACAACTTGTTGGACCATTTGGCAAGCTTCTTGAGGAAGCTAAGGTGAGGAAAATGGCTGAGGGTGAGGGCCAAGAGTGGTGGGGGCATGAGTGAGGAGAGTTGGACAAGTGTTGAAGGCTTGTGAGCCCGAGGGGAGCCCCCTCTTCAGCAGACCTTCTTCTCCCTTATTTCATGGCTTTCTCCATGGTTGAGAGAGTTTAGAAGCTCAAGAGAACCAGAGGAAACCAGCTGAGCCAGCCCCACCGTCGCACACCCACCGGACCAGCCAAGCCCGTCGTTTTTCTCCTCTGTTTTCCCCTCGTTCCAGTTTCTGCTCCAGCCGACCTTTCGCCAAAGATTAGAGTTAAAAGTTATCTTTCCGTGAGAATCAGCCAACGCTCCACCCACCATCACGAAGAGCACATCCAAACCGTTCAGGAGGACTTGACGGTTCCCCTAAAGAGCCCTGTAGCCTCCCGAAATTGGGCGCGAAGGAACGGCCCGCCGGACCGCCTGGACTCGCCTGGTTCCGCCTGTTTCGCGTTTTCTTGCTGTTTCGCCCCTTTCCGACCCTTTCTTTGCCCATCCCAACCTCTAATAAGATTTCCTTAACCCCCGGGAGCCGCCGGTTGTTAACCACCCGCTCGCCGGAGCTCCGATCGGCCCGTTTTCGCCGTTGAAGTTGCTGGTTTCTTCTCTGCAGTTCAGCCCAGAACAGAAGCAGAAAACCAGCAAGGGTTTTCAGTCGTCGTGGCCCGTTTTCAAGCCCTTCCCGGCCTTGGTTGGTGTCGCCGCCTTGAGGTTGCTCGCCCGCCTTGGCGTCGCCTTCGCCGTAGACTCGCCGGAACGTTAATCCGGTGAGTTTATCCTCTAATCCCTGCTTAGTAAGTTAATGACGCTTAAGGGATGTTTAGATTAGTCTAATTTGGCTTAGGTGGTTAGATTAGATTATTTTAATGTAAATTAGATTAGTTGCATGATTAGTTTAATGGATGTTTAATTAGGGCTGATTGTATGATTAAATTAGTGAATCTTGTTTAAGCCCTAATTAATTATTTTTAATTAATTAATTATTTCGAATTTATAAATATTATTTTATTAAATTATATTATTATAATATAATATTTAATTATTTAATTTTCGGAATTAAATTTAATTATTTAATAATTTCGAAAATTTTCCGGGATGGTAGGTCGTTAGAATTTCGTCTTGATCGCAGCAGTGCGGTCGGTTTGTGCTTATTGTATGTTTAAATTGAGAAATTGAGTGATTGATGATTATGGTTAATAATTCCAAAAGTGTGGAATTGAGTGATATTGATGAAGTTGTGGTATTTAACTTGAAAATACCCGGTGTTGGCTTTTAGCACCGTAATTGCTTTGTATGACTAGTTTGAATCGTTGGTTGTTATTGGATTTGAATATCAGTTCTATGGTTTATTATTGAATGATAGCTTTGGCGAGCATTGGTTTATCTATATATATACAGCTTGTGCGAGCTATTATATACGCTACAGCTTGTGCGAGCTATTATATTATCTATCAGCTACAGCTTCTGGTGAGCTATATATATATATACAGCTTGTGCGAGCTATTATATTATCTATCAGCTACAGCTTCTGGTGAGCTATTATCTATATATTGCAGCTTTTGGCGAGCTATTATATTATCTATCAGCTACAGCTTCTGGTGAGCTATTATCTATATATTGCAGCTTTTGGCGAGCTAGTATATTATCTATATCGATTCTGACTTACGGTGAGCTATAGTATACTATATGAGTATAATTGCGGCGGCTTACGGTGAGCTATAGTATACTATATGATTATAATTGCGGCAGCTTCTAGTGAGCTATACTACCTATTATCGGCTTATAATAAGCAGTCAGGTTGATCGGACTTATAGGTAGTATTGATTGAGATGACCGGGGAATGGTCTCGTTGACATGTAATCGGCGAGTCGATTGATTGATGGTTCGATCGATTGGATGAAGTGTTTGATTGAAATGATTGGATGGTTATTTGAATTGTGCGCGTGCGGGAATGGGCCGAGGCGAGTAAGTCCTCTGTCCTCTTTGTGTGGCTAGAACGCTCGAGGCGTATTTTCTTCCTAATTGGGTCTTAGAGGGTAGGACTCGGCGAGACATTGTCTCATCCCGGTTTTGGGGAAAATATTTCAGGTCCTTAGATGGCGGTCATGGAGGACTCGAAGCCATGGACATTTGTGGAGGTAGAGATCGAAGAATCGGCGAACGTGTCGACTACGTGTTCCCTTTTTGTTGAGCCTGTCCATTTTGTAGACAATCAAGTGTTGTATATAAACCTATGTGTTTATAAGAAGGCTTGTTTGGTTGTAATTGATTACTGCTTTTCTATCCCAAGTTAAATGTTGTCGGGGATTTGTTTCGCTTCCGCATGTGCAATAAAAATGAATGGGTCGGCGACGTGTCCTGGGAAGTCGCATAATTTCTATCGACCGTAGAGGGATGTGTGCGCGCTCGGAGGATTGGGGCGTGACAGCTCGAGGTTCGGGGCATGACAGTTTGTGGCAGGTAGAACTTATGGTTGTGGATAAGAGCAAAAATCTCACTTGTGCTGGTGATTATTTGCTAGAGAGTCGTTAGATGAAGGCTATAAATAGCCTAGGCTCCTCCACTTGAGTATATGTGTCAAAAATGATCCAAAATAAAAGCATTGGTGTCTTGTGTAGAGAGTGGGGTCTTCAGAGGTTCTTGTGTAGAGTGTGTAAGAGTGCTGTAAGGGTGTGGCACGTGTGTGGTAGTGGCAAAGAGTGAGTGTGGTGGTGTGGTGTGAGTGACGTGAGTAGGTGTGAGTCCCATTTGCGGGAAGTGTGAGAGGTGCGTGGTGTGAGATAATATTGTAGTAGTGAAAGTTAGATTTTGCGAGTTGTATTTGTTGAGAAAACTCATATTAGGTTTTGAAGTTGACAAAACTTTCCTTCTCTTATTCTTACTCTTTCTCTGAGAAATATTAGACTTTTATGTTATATCGGGAATGCTGTCAAAGTTTATTTTACATCAAAAGCCTTTCCCACTCTGACGAGGATACAAGTGAACCCAAGTCAAGAACGAAGATATAATCAGACTCAGGATTATTGGTCGTTCAACAAAGATTCAGTTCGTGCAAGATTTATCTTTAATATTTGGCTTTCTAGTGGAAAATCTCACTTACCTTTTCCAAATATATTGATGAAATCAATCATGGATTGGTGAAATCAATTTCAAAGACAAGTTCCTTTTTGGGAAACATCTACCTATGGAAACCTAGATTCTGATTGTATGGGCGACCAAGATCATCGGATTTTCACCTAATTTTTCAAACGGTTACAAGATTTCCTTAATTGATTATGTCCAACAAGTTGATTGGATTTGGAAGAAATTCCTCTGGAAAGTGCCAACAGTTAGAAAAGCATGAAGGAGTATTTAATAAGGTCATTTGATCCATTTGAGAGAGCATGAGAATTAAAATTTCAAAGTTTGAAACATTCCCAACCACTTGTTCTTCATCAATAGTGCTTACAATTGTACTCAGAGAGAAAAACACAAAATGAGTGACTTAGTGAGAGAAAAAGAAACTTTTCACTGAGTGATCGTACTTAAATTGTTGTAATTCTCTTTTGATTCCATAGTGAATTCCAGCCAGAAGGCTGTCAGTGTGGGAAAGTGGACGTAGGCTTGATCTAAGCTGAACTACTATAAATCTTGTGTCCAATTTTCTCTTCCCTTAACTCTTTTCCTTAAATCTTGTGTCCAAAACATCTTATTTGAGTCTAAATTTATATCAGAAGTCTAGTATCAATCAGACTTTATTTGAAGAAAATAATTTTTACTGCTTTAGCTTAATTTGTTCTTTACACCTATTTACCTCCCTCTAGGTGCTAATACTAGCACTTTCAATATTGACACCATGTTTCTGCAAAATTCAAGAAAGATTGTCGTGGATGACATGTCGGAGATAGCAGCGAGACATGGAGGAGGCGATGGTGATGACAAGTGGCCACAGTGGCCAGGGACTGTGGCTAATGGTGAATAAAGAGAGAGGATTGGTTGAGTGGGAAGACTTGACAAGGATTATTAGACAGTGTGATAAGCACATGATGGCCGCAGGTGTTGGCAACATGACCACGGCAGAATTTCGTCGGCAACGTCGTCCAAATTCAATCAAGCATTTTTTTTTCCAATCGATAGTGATCTCACGCTCAATCGCAACATCAATTATGACCTCACGTGAGGTTTGCCTCCTTCCTTGCCCTCTTTGGATTTGATTAAAGTGGTCGTAATTATTCGATCAGGATGAGGTCGCGGTTTAGTGCACAGGCGCATAGAGAGAGAGAGAGAGAGAGGCGCGAGGAAAATGGCCCAGCCATGGTGATAGCTCGATGAAGGCTTTGATTCACTGAGAATGACAGCTCGCTGCTAAACGTTAGAGTTGTTGCAGACTTACTAATAGGATGAGATTTCTTTTTCAATTTTTAGCTTGTTTATTTGATATAGTTCATATTGGTTTTTTCATTTTTTTCCATCGTATTTTTAATTTTGGTAATTTTTCATTTTTAATTTGATAATAGATTTAACTCGACCAACATGTATTCTTATGAACAAATTTAAGTTGGTTACATAGTTGGGTATGCATTTTGAGGCTTGGTTTGATTTTTGAGGGTTTGATTGAATATAGAGACATTATAAAATAAAAAGGTCTAACTGAGTTTAACGAGTCTACCCATTTCGAGCCGGATCTTCCGGACTAAATCCAATCAACTTATTTATTCTCCATTTATAATTTATGTCTAGGCATCCTTCGTAAAGTTGACTGCCTTTTTTTTAAAATAAATTCTATCATGTAGGCTCTATTGGAGTCCAACACCTATCACATATAGTTTCTTGAATAGCATTTTTGTTCCAATTTTTTTTGTCAATTTTATGGAATCCGTGGATTTGCTAGTTTCCCCACACATCTACTACACACTAGGATTTAAGATCCCAAGCTCAGGGATCTGTATTGTCTGATATTCAGTCTTGACCAACTTGGCAACCTCTCAAAATTATTAATCCATCATTTATTCATATAATTGAAATGGCAACGTGGGTTAAATTGCATATAGTGAATTAATCAAATAATTCAAGTAATTAAGCAATGCATCGATCCTTTGGTACTCAGCGGCATAAAAAATGAAGAGAACTATGCAAACGAGCAAATTTATCAAATTTTACATGGTTACTTGATGGAAATAGGTAGACTCTAACTCCATAGATCCACTTTCTACAATATATATAATAGGTATGGGTAGGCAGGCTAGTTAGGGAGACATTCATGTGAATTGCTAGCATTGCCTTTGCATGATGATTTTCTCTGCTAGTAGGTGAAACGAGAAAATTGACTTAGCTACATTCCTGTCCTCTCTTTGGTTTCGTAACTCGCCTTGATTGAGTATAATTTCCTAATCGCCTTGGTCATGTCCATCCGATCGATGGTGATTCTCTCGAACATGCAACTCCAACTTCGAAAATGGAGATTATGCAATATTTGATCCTCATCTCCTGTTATCGATCACCAACTTCACTCCAAAGCCTCAAGTCTACAATGTCCATCACTCGATCTGGAAGAGCCATTCGAACAAAGTTATGAAGGTTAAGACAATGTCCAAAGGCCTCTTCAGTGGGTCTCTTCCTAGTGAAAATCTCCAATAACAAAATGCCGTAACTGTATACATCCCCAAGTGTAGAAACCTGATGTCCTATGCCATACTCTGAAAATTACATCAAGACATTAAAGAGGAATGAATATACACTTTCTCTTGAAGTTAATTGCATAAAAAAAAAGTTCCTAAATCTCATGGTGTTTTGCTCGATGTCAATTTGCAGGGAGCTTGCCTAAGACAGTTTTGGGGGTTTGCGCCAGTCACGCCCAAATAGAGTGATGGCACGCAAGCCCTCATTGACTTCACGGTCGGGCTTGCCGTGCATGGTAGAGGTAGAGTCCAAGGGAGAGGGTCCCTAAATCCCCTCCTGGTGTTTTTTCTTTCATATCTATTTGTTTAACTTTCGTTTAGTTTATTGGCTATAGCCGATGCTTAGCACCTATCGTATGCTAAAGTGGTAAAAATTGTCGCAAAAGTCAGATGCATCAACCGTAGAGACATGAGATTTTAGGATTTGTAAAGCGCACCAAAGATTAGTTAACAACATATGAACTCTTCTTAGGCCAAAAAGTAGTGCACCCAAAGTTATCACATTTTGCTAAACAAATCGCCTAAACATCAAGTGTGACTTTGTCCTTTAGTAGGCAGGGAAAAAAGAAGAAGACTAATAATATATATGTGGTGAAGACCTTGGTGGAAATTATTTAGTGCATTTATTACATTTATTAACTAAATTTGAACTGCCAATTTTAACTGGTCACATATAGGAGACATATGAGGCTCATTATTTTTTCTGAGCCAGATTCAATTCAATACCTATACCACGCGAGGCAAAGAAAAGAACATTGAGGGGGGAGAAGAGACTCGGAGAGATTTGTTGACGTGATGGATTAACTTGTAAAAGCGTAAGTTTGTTTCGATATGATATAAACAAGACGTTTAGGGAGAGTTAAAGTTGGATAGAACCCATCGGGTAGTCAATTAGTGTATGATATGTGATATTATCGTGCATTTATGGGTTAGAGACCTCCAAAGATTTCTGCTTTAAATGCCATATCATCTAAATGTATTTTACAAATATAGAATTATAGGTCGCCTCAACAAGAAAGGTTCCCCTGTGAGGGGTCAATTACTTATTGTCAAGACCTTAAGTTATGGCATACAAAAAGAGCACAAGTTCTCGTCAATTTCTCGTATCATCATCAACTCCATGACAATATTAGCCACTATCTATTTTCACAGCGTGAACATGGTATGAGATAAAATACGAATCATAGAAAGAAAATGCGAATATGACATGATAAAATATGCTTTATATGTTTATTGACATTGTTTATTCTAACTTTTAACCTCTTTGATATTACTATCGCAACCAACCAAAAACTAATCAAGAAAATATGACAGATCCGTACCAGGGGGCACATAACCAATGGATCCTTTGACTATAGTTGAAGTTGAACTGCCCTGATCTTGAACTCGTATGGTTTCGGATGACACCGTTGAAATGATCTTTGCAAGCCCGAAATCTCCAACTCGAGCCACCATGTCATTGTCCAAAAGCACATTACTTGGCTTCAAATCTCCATGGACGATTGCTGGAGAGCAACCCTCATGGAGATATTCAATTGCAATAGCTATGTCGATGGCAATGTTTAACCTCTGCACTAGTCTCAGATTTCTCGATTCGCCACGCTCATCATCCCGTACTATAGTCCCACGGTGCAGCCACTCCTCCAAACTCCCATTAGCCATGAACTCGTATATTAGAGCTTTGAAATCATTGCCATGATTGTCCACGCTTGAACAAACGCTTAGTATCTTCACGAGGTTTCGATGTCTAATGGTTCCTAGAGTTCGACATTCTGAGACAAAGCTCCTTGAAGCACCTCTTTGAGTTAAATTGAGCACCTTCACTGCCACAATGGAAATGCCCTCAAGAATCCCCATATAAACCGTGCCATATCTCCCTTTACCAATCAAATTGGTCTCAGAGAATCTATTAGTAGCTCTTAGGAGTTCATCATAAGAAATCCTCAAGAATTGGTGGTTGAAGGATGGCAACATCCAGGCAGCGGTTCTTGTCTGCTTCTTTTTGCGGTAACAGAAAATGGATAGGAACAACAAAACTAAACATAACAAGCTGATAGCGACCACAGTTATTAATATGGCCTTGATTGGAGAAGACTTGTTAGAGCTTGGTAATTTACAAAGAGGAAGCTTCAGAATTGGAGCACCTCCACAAAGTTCCCTATTTCCAGAAACCGATATATAAATTGGATTAAGAAAAACTCCACCCTCTGGAACTTGTCCTTCTAGTTGATTGAAGGACAAATTCAAGTACTCAAGCAATGAGAGCTTTGTAAGAAAGCTCGGGATTGGACCGGAAAAATTATTATTGGAAAGGTCCAGCGCTTGTAGACCCCGTAATGGACGCAAAGCTTCAAGGATTTGACCATGAAAAGAATTAGCTTCTAAGTGAAGTAGTTCCAATGACACGCACTCTATGATGGGCGCTGGAATTAAGCCGGTCAGTCTATTGTAAGACAGATCTAATATGCCAAGATTCCATAAAGATCTGATTTGCAATGGGAGAGATCCACTTAAATTATTATTTGCTACACTTAATGTGATTGACAAGGAAGAAAGACCCATGATTTCGATAGGAATTGAGCCAATTAGCTTATTGTTCGAAAGATCAAGCGCAATTAGCTGCTTGCAGTTGCCGAGATTTTGTGGTATGTAGCCTTGGAAAATGTTGGAGCGAAGGTTAAGGATAAGTAACGACGAAATGTTACCAATCGAAGATGGTATCTCTCCAGTAAACATGTTACCGCTCAAAAGAATTAGGTGCAAGTTGTAAAGTGCTCCGATGGAATCGGGAATGTGACCGATTAGCAAATTATACGATAAATCCAAGCGATACAAGTTGAAGAGATTTCCAAGGCGTGAAGGAATAGTTCCTTGGATCTGATTTTCTGACATAGCAATTTCCTCAATGCTGGTGGAGAGATTGCAGAAGGATTTCGGCAGTGATCCGTGAATCAAGTTCCCGTGCATCACGAGAATTTTTAAGTTGGAACAATTAACTAAAGAAGAAATAAAACTCAAGTCATCCTCCAAGTGGTTATAAGCAAATGAAATCACCTCAAGGTCCTTTAGCCTTCCCAGATTCTTGGGTATTGGCCCATGGAAATGGTTGCCGGTAAGGATAAGTTCCCCGAGACCTGTGGCATTCGTTAACATTGATGGAATCATCCCGATGAACAAGTTATGGCTGGCGCCAAGGAAATAGAGAGAAGGAGAAGTGGTGCCGACATCATTGAAAAAGCTTCCCCCCAACTGGTTATGACTAACACTGAATGTAATAATGTCAGAGATGTTCAAAATCCCTGCTGGAATCTCACCGCTTAGTTCGTTGAGAGATAGTTGGAAATGTATCAAACTCTTGAGTCTGGACAATTCCTCAGGTATTTCTCCGCTTAACACATTTTCTGCCAGAAAGAGATGTTTTAGCAGCGAGAGGTTTCCAATCGAACGAGGAATAGGACCTGCAAGACTGTTGCGAGACAAGCCCAAGACTACAAGTCTTGTTAAAGAACCAAGATCGGAATGGATTCCCCCCACAAGTTGGTTACCTATGAGATTCAGGGTCTCGAGATTTGAGCAACGGGAAAGATTGGAGGGTATCAGCCTGCCGAATGAGTTGTTACTAAGAACAAGAAGACATAGCTGAAGCAAGTTGCCGATCTGTGGTGGGATTTCGCCATGGAAGCCGTTGTTCTGTAAAACCATGACCCTTAGGAAAGAGAGGTTACCTATGTGAGGAGATAGGAAGCCTTCCAAGCCTTGTGATCTCAGGACCAGTGATGTGACTCTCCCAAGATGTCTTTTGCTGCACAAAACACCTTGCCACTCACAATGATAAGTAGAATCATTCCAAGAGCTCAAGACTCCAAATGGGTCTTCGTGTATTGCGTTTTTTAAGGAGGCTAACGCGAGCTGATCCGTATGGTTTTGTGAGTATGCTTCAGAGATTGTGATTGAGCTCCACCACCACAAGAGGGCAGAGTTGAGAATAAGAAATAGTTGTTTCCCCATCTCATCCAGTGATCCACTTTAAGAAATAGTTGTTTCCCCATCTCATCCAGTGATCCACTTTCAGTCTGAGCTGAATTTATAAACCTCTGCTTTATGCACAAATCAATTATTGACTAACTCCATCATGGGAAGTTCCATAAACTTTCTCTCTCCCGAAGCTTGAAGACCGAAGACCGAATATATTATTGTAAAATAATTCAAAAACTAACCAAATCTTGTAATTAATTAACGCAAGATCACCAGAAAAACAACAAACGAGAAACAATAAAGAACTCCTGAGGTTTACGTGGTTTTGTCCAAAAATCGATACCTACGTAACTGGAAGATCACACAGCTATAATCCACTAAAAATTGGAGAAAAATAGAGTTACAATTACTTGCAAGTTCGAGTGTTTTCCATGCCTTAATTACATCTAAACTCACAGTGTTTATTAATAGAACGACTCATTATGCGACTCGCGTCACAAATCCACCGATTGTAGAACTCTGTGCGATCAAAGAAAGCGTTACTGGTGCGTCCCCTTTTTTTCTTCGCTAAAGAGAGAGTCCTCTCGTGCGGGGATATAAAATAGAGACTTCAGCAGTACGTCTTCTTCAGGATATTAGAAAAGGCCTAAAACTGGACGCGTTGAGTGGAGTCTGACTAATGTTTGCTCCCTCGGTTAAGCTTGGATATTTATCTTCAACAGAACCAAACCTTCAATACATTTAATAGTTAAGTAGCACTGCCCAACAAATCAAAATACGATACTGATTAAAAAGGAACACCATATTTTGAACAAATCAGAATCCTTTAAATGAGTTGAGTCTCATACCTACTTCAAACTCGAGCCATAATTTAATAACTAGTGCCTCATATTTCCCATCAATTTAGTAACGATTGGGAAGAGGAATAGGATAGGGACATGTAACTTATCTCAACAGAAATGGCATGAAATTGACGACAATTACCCCATAGGAAAAATAAAAAAAGAGAAATGGAATAAGCTAACAATGCATATAACCATAAAACAAGAGGAAGACTAATGAAATTTGGGGCATGTATGTTATCCTAGCATGCATGCCCTTTCCTCTTTTAGTTCTTAAATGAAACTGCTTGATAGTCTCCAAAATATCATTAGCCTTCAACCAAAGGCTTCATGGCCTCGGAAAAGCTTTCTCATCCGTAGGATTTGAATAACAAATAGAGAGCAAACTTGTTGAACCAACTCATCTTATATGATCAAAATTGCAATTTTATCCTTCCAATATCACTAGACCTAGAAGAGAAAGATTTGTAAGAAATCAAGGAGAACAGAGCGGAGGTTTGGGAATATTTCCCTTCTTCCGACTTTCCTTTTATTCAAACGTCACCTCGCCTCATGTAGCTGATGTTAAGGGTTATACAGATCATTTTCATTATCAGTATGGCCAAGAAGTATAGCCAACAAAGCATATTACAGATTGCACGGAATATTAGAGGGCTGGCAAAATTTCCTTTAATTTTTTTGCCAGAAAATTTCCTTTAATTGAACTTGCCCCATTTATCACTTTTCCCCTTTTTACAAACTAACGCCAATTCCACTCTTATTTGACGACATGCTGTACAGCACATACTGCACCATTTCATTTATCGAGAAACTCAAGTAAAGTCTCAGTACATGTAGTGCTACTCTTATTTTAGTGTCTTGCTAGCTTTCAATTTTACGATAAAAATAAAAACAAAGAAACGTCAGATGCTAAGATTGTTTTATGAATTTGACGTGACATATTGTTATTATTTATCGAATATGACTTATAGTACACTCATAGTCTGCTGTGCGGTTTAGTATACTAATATTAACATATAGCATAGCATCATCTAATGGGAAACACCATAAAAAAGTTGAGAGTAATAACAAAGAAGAAAGGGAGGACAAAACCAAATAAAGGACAAATTAGTGCTTCATGTTCCCTGTCAACTACGGGAGGATTGAGAGTCCAAGGTGACGAAGACTGAACATTCCATCGAATGCATTTTATTATGTTCTTCTCGTTGGGCCCGAGCTCATTATTACATCCAGTGTCTTCAATCGATCTCATTCAATTGAAAACACGCCCGATTATACTTACAAATCATAGATATTCTCTTCAAGCGGCAAGTTCACGAGATTTTATTTATTAGGGGAAAAATTCTGATAGAAAGTGCTCCCTTACAAGGTGTTATGTACTACCAAAATTCTAGCTACAATCCACCTACAAACACGCAACTATGTGAAGAAGCCAAAGTTCCAACGAAGGAAGGAGGCCCAAATTTTCAATGCATTCACACTTACAATATGTTTAGCATCTACTATTATTACATGTAGAAAAATGTCGTCAAATGAGGAAAGTATCGTGGTTTTCAAGGAGGACATTGGGCATATCACCCTCATGGGGTTCGTTTCACCCTTCCTTCACGGTACTTATTCGCGATCGGTCAAATGTGAATATGTGCAAGGATGAGAAGTCTTTGTGTCTTGAAAGAAGATCTACGAGGATGTTCTTCTCTACTTTAATGTGTTTGATTTCAAAAGAGTATTTTGAAAATCATAATAACCATCAAACAAATTGAGGATAAGAAACTATTTTGGCTTTAAACTTCATCATATGGGGAAAGGATGACTTCTTATTTTGACAAAGAAATGCTAAACAATAATATGGAATTTTATTTCCTTAATTTCATAATTAATGGCTAAGGTTCCTTTCAATATAGAGTGGCAGTGAAGTTCGGCGGGTGAAAACAGTCCCCTCTTATGTTCATAGATATATCTCTTTCATCAATTTCTTCAAGCAGAACTACAATCCAATACTTTTCACTATCATCAAATCCCAAGATTCGCTTGCCATCAGAAGGAACTTGCAATGGGGGAAGATACAACAACTTCTCCTTTGACACCTCAATTGCACTGATATGCTCTCTTTCCCATGGGAGTGGATTCCTCTTCAAGAGCTTATTGCAATGCATGCATAAATTTAGAGGCTTTTGGGGTACGGAATCTCTAAGATAATTGACAATCCTAAGAAATTGTTGAACTTGCCTATGAGAAATATTCTAATTAAGAAACTCTCAGACTTCTTGACCAATAGGACCACTAAGGTAGTATGTCCATTGAACTCATATGAGTCTAATTAAATTTAGATTATGTAAATTCCACGTGGAATTTAACAACCCCAGTTGAGAACTATCATGCATTAGATTGACATGAATCCAGTGCATTTTAAAATGTTGCCCTAACATATATATACATATATATATATATATATATATATATATATATATATATATATATATATATATATAGACACACACACATGTATATATGTACATAGTTTTAATTAACATTTGAATTTTTTCAAAAAAATTACAGAAAAAGTGGCTTTTCTCCATCATATCCTATCACTTTTTATTAAACAGTGATGAACTTGTTTAGTCAATTAGTAACCCATCAATTACGTGAGGACTGACAAGCACATGGAGACGATCACCGAACATTCCATCAAATGCGTATTCAATGTGTCCCCTCTCAAATTATGCCCATGCTACTTTAGTGACTATTAAATAGTGTTACTTGTTCATTTCTTCTATTTTGGTTCAAGATAAGTTGTTCAGAATAATCTTCACAAAATCTGCAAAAAAATCACTTTTCATGACAATATAGCTTAGTTTTAAAATGTCGCACTTATTATGATCAATCCTTTTCAAAAACATTAATATGAATTAGATCTGAAATATCTTATTTGAGGTCAATTTGCTTCACCAGTATGTAACTTAATTTTTGGACTCCATTTAAGATAAGGATGATGTGGAAGAGATTGTGAGAAAGGAAATAAGAAATAAACGGAGTAAGATCAAATAAAAGAAATTAGCTTCCTATTCTGTTTATCTTTCTTTCCAATGTTATACAGATCTCCTCTCGAGCTCGTCTCAAGTTGACACTGAAGTATGCTCTGAACATCTTTTGAATGCAAGCACAAGAAGTAAAGGGGCCATAAAGGAATCGAACATATTCGAACTTTATAAGGATGATAAAACAAATTTTAGTTTTGAAGGCGATCCACATGCAACTACTAAATGATGGATGGGGTCCAACGATCTATTAAGCATACAAAAGTCAAATGAAATTAATCTTTGAATGTTACATCGACAAATCTCCATCTTCATGGATTTTATTTTAGCGAGAATTTTGACTCTAGTGAAATCAAAATTAATAAAAAAAAGAAAAATAACCGTGGCAGAAATAATGAAGATTAATGTGAGAAATGTGTAATTACAATATCTTTTGGTATGACAAGTTAAAAACCATTCGATTAGCTTCAACGATTCTCCAGCAAAACTTCAATGGCAGCTTGTAATAATGCTTGAGAGGACTTTCGTGTAATCTTGAGAAGGAATGACGAGGGAATAGGAAACTATATCTCAATTATTAAAGTTGCCCCTCTCTTTTCCATTTTTAACAAACTTTGTTGGAAAAGAACAGTAGAAGTACCAAAACTTTGGTACGACGATTACTTTAGTGTCATAAACTTTTTTTCGACCACTTGAGTGTCATAACTTTCGTATACCTTAACTCCTCACGAAAATGGTGCCTCATGTTCCATCAAATGCATTTTATCATGTTCTTTCTGTTGCTGGCCCCAGCTCATTATTACATCCAGTGTATTCAATTGAAAACACGCCCGGCTATACTTGCAAAGTACAAATATTCTCTTCAAGTGACAAGTTCATGAGAGTCTATCTATTAGGGAAAAATTAAGATAGAACTGCTCCTTACAAGGTGTTATGTACTAACAAAATTCTAGCTAGAATCTATCTACAAACATGGTACTACTGTGGAGGAGCCAAAGTTCTAACAAAGGAAGGAGGCCCAAATTTTCAATGCATTCACACTTACAATATGTTTAGTATTTATTGTTATTACATGTAGAAAAATATTGTCTGACAAGGAAAGTATTGTGTTTTCAATAAGGACATTGGGCTAATCTCTCTAATGGAGTTCTTTTCACCCTTCCCTCACGGTACTAATTCGCAATTGGTCAAAAGTGAACATATATAAGAAGTATTTGGTTCTTGAAAGAAGATATACAAAGATGTTTTTTTATTCTTTAATGTGTTTGGTTTCAAAAGAGTACTTTGAAAACCAGTCTAACCATCAAACAAGTTGAGGATGAGAAACTATTTTGGGTTTATACTTCATTTGGGATGGGGAAAGGACGGCCTTTTTTTTTTTTTTTTGACAAAGAAATGATAGCCAATTATATTGAACTCGAACCCCTTTATTTCATATTTGACGGCTAAAGTTCTTTGAATGTAGAGTGTTAGTGAAGTTTGGCAAGTGAAAACCATCCACTCTTATGTTCACAAATGTATCCCTTTCCTGGACTTCTTCAAGCAAAATTACTATCCAATACTTTTCACTATGATCAATTCACAAGATTCGCTTGCCATTAGAAGGAACTCGCAGTAAGGGAAGATGCATCAAATATGATTTATTGTCCACTCATAGTTTGCTATGTGGTTTTGTACACTAATATTAATATAGAGGATAGTATTGTGCAATAATAAACACCATAAAAAGTTGAGGAGAGAGAAAGTAATATTTAAGGTAATAAGAAAGAAGAAAGGGAGGAAAAAACCAAAAAAAGGACAAATTGATAGACTAAAGGCCGAAGACTTGACAAAACGGTGCCTCATGTTTTCCGTCAATTACAGGAGGATTGAGAAGGTCCATGGAGACGAAAACTGAACATTCCATCAAATGCGTTTTATGTTGTTCATCTTTGCTGCCCTAGCTCATTATACATCCAGTGTATTCAATCGAACTTATTCAATTGAAAACACGCCTGGCTATACTTGCAGAGTATAGATATTCTCTTCAAGCCACAAGTTCATGGGATTGTATTTATTAGGGGAAAAATTAGATAGTAGTGCTCCTTACAAGGTGTTATGTACTATAGAAATTCTAGCTACAATCTATCTATAAACATGCTACTTCTGTGAAGGAGCTAGGGTTCTAACGAAGGAAGGAGGCCCAAATTTTCAATGCATTCACACTTACAATATGTTTAGCATTTATTATTATAACGTCTAGAAAATTGTTGTCTGACGAGGAAAGTATTGTGGTTTTCAAGGAGGAGATTGGGCATATCGCCCTAATGGGGTTCTTTTCACCCTTCCCTTACAGTATCAATTCGCAATCGGTCAAAAGTGAACATGTAAAAGGATGAGAAGTCTTTGGGTCTTGAAAGAAGATTTACAAGGATGTTCTTCTCTCCTTTTATGGGTTTGGTTTTAAAAGAGTATTTGGAAAACTATTCTACCCATCAAACAAGTTGAGGAAAAGAAACTAGTTTGGTTTTAAACTTCATTTGGGATGGGGAAAGGACGGCTTTCTTAACTTTTTTGACAAAGAAATGATAATCAATCATTTTGAATCCAAATTCTTTATTTTATATTTGACCGCTAAAGTTTCTTTGAATGTAGAGTGATAGTGAAGTTAAGAAAGAAATTAGCTTCTTATTCTGTCTATCTTTCTTTCGATGTTGTAACAGGATCTCCTCTCAAGCTCGTCTCAAGCTTACCTTTGAAGTATGCTCTGAACTTCTTTTGAATGCAAGCACAATAAGTAAAAGGGGCCATAAAGGAATTGAACATATTTGAACTTTATAAAGATGATCAAACAAATTTTAGTTTTGAAGACGATCTACATGCAACTCCTACATGATAGAAGGGGTCCAACAATCTATTAAGCGTGCAAAGTCAAATGAAATTAATCTCTGGAGGTTACATTGACAAATCTCCATCTTCATGGATTTTATTTCAGCGAGAATTTTGACTCTAGTGAAATCGAATTAATAAAAATAAAATAACAGTGGGTGAAATAATGAAGATCAATGTAAGAAATGTGTAATTACAATATATTTTGGTATGACAAGTTAAAAACTATTTGGTTAGCTTCAACGATTCTCCAGCAAAACTTTAATGGCAGCTTGTAATAATGCTTGAGAGGACTTCCGTGTAATCTTGAGAAGGAATGACGAGGGTATAGAAAACTATATCTTATTAAAGTTGCCCCTCTCTTTTCCCTTTTTAACAAACTTTGTTGGAAAAGAAAACTCCAAGTACCAAATGATTAATTTAGTGTCATAAACTTTTTTTCAACGACTTGATTGTCATAACTTTCGTATACCTTAACTCCTCACGAATTGGTGCCTCATGTTCCATCAAATGCGTTTTATCATGTTCTTTTCGTTGCTGGCCCTAGCTCATTATAACATCTGGTGTATTTTATTGAAAACACACCTGGCTATACTTGCAAAGTACAATTATTCTCTTCAAGCAACAAGTTCATGAGATTCTATCTATTAGGGGAAAACTAAGATAGAACTGCTCCTTACAAGGCGTTATGTACTACCAAAATTCTAGCTACAATCTGTCTACAAACACGGTACTACTATGTAGGAGCCAAAGTTCTAATGAAGGAAGGAGGCCCAAATTTTCAATGCATTCACACTTACAATATGTTTAGTATTTGTTGTTATTACATGTAGAAAAATGTTGTCTAACAAGGAAAGTATTGTGGTTTTCAATAAGGACATTGGGCTAATCTCTCTAATGGAGTTCTTTTCACCCTTCCCTCACGGTACTAATTCGCAGTTGGTCAAAAGCGAACCTATAAAAGGATGAGAAGTCTTTGGTTCTCGAAAGAAGATATATGAAGATTGTTTTTCTTCTTTAATGTGTTTGATTTCAAAAGAGTACTTTGAAAACCGTTCTAACCATCAAACAAGTTGAGGATAAGAAACAAATTTTGGGTTTAAACTTCATTTGGGATGGGGAAAGGATGGCCTTTTTTTTTTTTCAGACAAAGAAATGATAACCAATTTTATTGAACTCAAATTCCTTTATTTCATATTTGATGGCTAATGTTCTTTGAATGTTGAGTGGTAGTGAAGTTCGGCAGGTGAAAACCGTATGCTCTTATGTTCACAGATGTATCTCTTTCCTTGACTTCTTCGAGCAAAATTGTTGTCCAATACTTTTCACTATCATCAATTCGCAAGATTCACTTGCCATTAGAAAGATCTGGCAATGAGGGAAGATGCATTAAATATGATTTATTGTCCACCCATAGTTTGCTATGTGGTTTTGTACACTAATATTATATATAGCATAGTATTGTGCAATAGGAAACACCGTAAAAAGTTTAGGAGAGAGAAAGCAATATTTAAGGTGATAAGAAAGAAGAAAGGGAGGACAAAACCCAAAAAAGGACAAATTGGCAAACTGAAGACCAAAGACTGGACGAATCGGTGCCTCATGTTTTCCGTCAGTTTTCCGTCAATTATGGGAGGGATTGAGAAGTACATGGAGATGAAGACTATACATTCCATCAACTGCGTTTTATGTTGTTCTTGTCGTTGTTGCCCTAGCTCATTATGAGATCTAGTGTATTCAATCAATCTCATTCAATTGAAAACATGCCTGGCTATACTTGCAAAGTACAAATATCGTCTTCAAGGGACAAGTTTGTGAGATTGTATTTATTAGGGAAAAATTAGATAGAAGTGCTCCTTACAAGGTGTTATGTACTTTCCTAGTAGTTATAAAAATCTTTATAGCTTCAGCAATGACCTTTTTTGCTCAACGCCTTTTCGGCATCAAGCGATTTGATATATCGAAGCCCTAGAAAAATCGTATTGTCACATCAGAAAGGAAGAAGTTTCTAATTATCCATTGTTAAAACAAAATAAACCCATTCGGGCATTTCATCAAACATCTTTGGGGCGTGTGGGGTGCCTCTAAGAAAGGCAATCAAATCAGACTGGAACTTGCAATAATTGTCGAGTTAAAGGAATCATAATTTTGTAAGCTCACCACTTTTGGCTCCATAGAATCGTTTACAAAAAATTTCAAGGAGTGTAACTTAAAATATTCAATGAGCTAGGTTGTGCTGTAATGGCTTGCGTTGAAGAAAAGCTGGTGTTGCTCATAAGACGAGATGGTAGAGAGAGAGAGAGAGAGGCTGATGAGTGATGATAGTGTGAAAGATAGAGGTGCAGATGACCAGTTGGTCCCGGTCTTTGGTCCTGGTCCTGGTAATTCATCGAGCTCACCGATGGGGGCAGCTAGAGCGTGAGGAAGATGAAAGAACAAGAAGAAAAGAAAGAAAAAAAAAATAAAGAAAAAATTGTACTTCGACGAAAATGCCCCTGGTTAGAAATAAGATTTGGCCAGTCGGTAAAATTGGGTCCTTATTTGAGGCTAAATTGATCATTTTAGACTCTTATTTGAGACCACGTTCACTTTAGGCCCTCCTTTAAGAAAATACCTACATTTCAAGTTCTTATTTGAAATTTTCCTTTTCACTTAGGATTGATCCTCGACATATTTACATATAAGTAATGGGGTTATTCTCATTTGTTTTCTCAAGAAAACACTAGTTTGAATGTCTAAATTAGTATAATGGACATAGAGATTGTGATATTAAATCTCTTCTTGAAGTAATAGACATAAAGCTAGCGTGTTCTGAATAAAATGAAATGGTTGAATCTTAACATGATTTTAATGTTATTGAATCTTAACTTTAGTTTGGACTTTAGAACAGGGGAATGGATGACCCTTAATTGTAAGATATATAGCTTAGCTCAATATTATGATTGATTAAGTACACTGTTTATTAGCCTTAAATTGCTATTGGCAGGTTATTGATTATTTGCCTAATGAGTTTAGACTTGAGTAGGTCCTTAGATTGCTTTGTCCGGGTCTTGTGCAGACTCAATATCCTTGGACGTAAAACATATAAAGGGTAGAGTTTGGTATGGGGCTCGATAAAAATACTACACCAAATTGGGGGGTCGGATCGTGCGGGTACTATTTAAAATAAAGAACACAGTCTTGTCAGCTTACTAATAATATATCTATTGAGAATGTGAGGCGGCCGCCAATGGTTGTCGAAAACACCAGCTTCTTGACGAAGAACCCTGTACAAACCCTAGTTGAATTCAAATTAAAAAAAAAAGAAAAAAAAAAGATAGTATATTTAAAGTGATCTTTGTATTCGACAAATAATATAGATAAGGATAAAGATAAAATACCTTGCATTGGCCTGTGCCTCTATGGTTGATTTGAATTGGGATCAAACTTCAATTGACGTCCGATTAGCTGAACGGGACGAGATAGATTTCGAGTTCCTCAGCGACGTGTCCAGGCAGCCTTACATTCTCCAAACCAATGTATTTGCAGTCTAGTTCGACAACCGCGAAGAGCGGATTTACCTGCGGGTTAATAAATTCGTGAAAAATCAGATCATCCGTAAAATAATGGATGGAAGCCTCTTTGCCGTTTCTTTATGGATTCCATCCCGACCTAGACGTACCGAAACCACGCGGACAAGTGGGTGGACGTTCCCTAGGGGGCAACAGATGGGTGTCAAAGCCACCCTATGGGATGGCGACATCTGGAGGACACGGGTGAGCGTGACGTGGTCGATTGGTTGAAGGGCCCTTCGTGGCCTCGTTCGAGGACTACAAGATCGGCGCCTGCGTCTGGAAGGGCAATCCGAGGTTTTGCAGGGCGGAGAGCCCCACAAACTGGTGGAACAACGAGGAGGTGGTTCAAATGGGTCAGGAGACATCACAATGCAAGGTTCCAAAACAACCTGCCCAAGGAGTGCTCTCTTCCCAAATACTAAACTAGCCGATCCATAACACATCATCTCCAATTCCTTTATCTCATTTTCTTCTTTCCTTCCACATTTGATTCAATCGTGCCTCCGACATATTTATGAAACTGGTTTGCTAGAGTACATAATGTGTGATTATCGCATCCTAAGGTTTTCGGCATGTGCGTGATCCTCTTAGTTTGATTTTATATGAATCAGTGATTTCTAGTGTATGATTGATAAATAATTCTTTCATTATATTTTCGATGGTGCAAATGTTTTCTCTTTTTAGAGCGAATCAGCTTCAGTTGGAATATGCTAATCTTAATTAGGCTCGATATGTTGGGTGAGCTATGCTTGAACTTGTCGAGGACTCAATCATACGGGAAGAAACATGATGAGCGGGCAAGAGCTAGACCAAGCCTTCCAATTGGGCCAACATTATGGCCCAGTCCAGCCTATCAAATAAAAAAAATATAATAACTATGCAGGCTGGGCGGGCCTAGATCGGGCTTTAGAGTGAAAGGCCCTCGTCTAGGATTCAAGATTATGCCCAACCAAAAAAAAAAAAAAAATCTGATCCTAAGTGGGGGAACCTCACATAGGGCGAATAACTAAATTCCAATTGAAATGAAATTTTTAAGATAAATTAATGCAATTTAGGAGGAATCAATGAAAGGACATCAATTCAAATTCTTGAATTTTCGAGTTGATAGAGATGTTTAGAGAGATCAAAAATTCACACTACATGTTTTGATTGAACATGTTCCATTTTGGATTATTCTCATTGAAAAATAAGATTCAATAAGGATTCGAGTTCTCACCTCCATTAGTAGTACGTCCACTTCTTTTGGCATGGGCCAGAATTTGATGGGATCAAGTCTACTCTAAAAGTGATACTAGAATTCCTCGGGATATTTGTAGCCCCCGTGTTCTTGCAATCGTGGGAATTTGCCCCTTATATCTATATCAATATTAACATGGCATTTTGAAATTAGTTCTAATGTTCTCTCTTACGTAGACTCTAGCCAAATTCTCGCTAGAATCTTTAGTCATGTTCTCTTACGTAACTAGGTGGTGCCTATCTCAAAGGAGAAAAAAATTCCAGCAAATGCGGGAGAATTGCAATATATCCTTTAGATTTTCATATCATTACAAATTGCCTCCTAATTTTAGAAAATTTGCAATGTAACCCATGATCTTCTAAAAGCCGTTGCAAAGTGCCCGATATATTGGTTGTCAAATAAAACAAGTAATTTAGATTAAGGAGAAATTGAAAATTTAATGAAAAATGATACATATTTCGGTCAATGAGTACTTAAATCATTTTTTTAATGGATCCTTAGTTTCCATTTGTTAACGTTTCTAGTTTTCTATTTTTTTGTTATTTTGTTCCTTGGAATAGAAAAATAATAAAAATCTGTTTGGTAACATTAGTTAATTTTTCTATTCCCCGGAATAGAAAATGACTAGAGAAAAATTTTCATTTAGAGAATAGATTTAGAACAGAATTAAGAAGTAAAAAAAAAAGAAAGTAATTTTATTCCCAGGAACAAAAACGAGAAACGGCTTCTTTTTTCGAGAAAACCCTAAAATTGCCTCTCGTCTCTTTTTCACTCTTAAACCAGAAGGTTGCCTCTCATTTCTTCTCAGCTCACCTTCGCCTTTGTCCAGTCAACTCTCTCCAGTCGTGTTGCCTCTGTCCGATTGCCTCTGCTCATTTTCGCTTTAATTCCTTCTTGTTGTACATTTTCTAGTTTTGATTCTTACTTCTCGAAGTTGAATCCTTTGTCCAGTCGCCTCTCTCCGGTCGAGTTGCCTTTGGTTGTGTCGCCTCTGTTTGATCGCCTCTGTTCGTGCTCACCTCTCTCTCCATTGCTTCTCTCGTGCTTGTCTCACATTGAATCCAGGTTTCTCGCTTCAATTCCTTCTCATTGTACATTTAATAGTTGTGATTCTCAATTCTTGAAGTTGAATGGCTGCGTTCTGCATACGGATTTGCTCTGCTCCTTTGGGAATTTGAAACCCTAGTGTCGATTGTGTTTAAAGTGGTTCTCCAACGTGATTGTGAAAGTACATTCAAAGGAAAAATTGGAAGACTTTGGCCTAGCACGAGCTTGTCTTCTTCCTTTTTGTTCCTTTTCTTCTGTATACTCTTGGATTTTCCTCCCTAGATATTGAATTTTTTGGTACACCATCTCTTGTCAATCGGCTCCACTTTTTCATGAGCTTCTTAACTTCCATGATTTATTAACAACCCGCACAATATGCGTTTTAGTATTTTCTCAATGAATCAGTCTTCATTCATTTTGTCATCTTTTGCTGTGAGGAAAAAAAAAAAAAAAACCAATTGCTAAATGATAAATATTGTTTTATGGATCTTGAAGTGGAGGGTTTGGAATCTATCGAATAAAGTTACTACTGCAGCTTTGCACATGTGCATACATGTTTGAGAAAAGTATCCTGATCTATATGTATTATGTCATTTGCTGGGTCTTTGTAAAGATGTTAATGCTATTCAACTGTCGAATTTGATAAGATCTAGGTGTGACTTACATATGACCCAAACATTTTCTACAATTCAGATTCAATTTATTACATATCCCCAACTCATAATAATTGCTATATTATAAGACTTATCGATGGGGTGATAGACTAATACAGGATGCACATCCAACCGTTCAATGGCAAGTGGGGATGTGTGGCGTGCCCTTCGCATCCATGCCAATTGCAGAACCGTAAAGGTAGCTGCATAAAATAAAAAACGCAAATTATATGGTTTTCATTGCGTGGATTCATTAAAGAACAATTGGATGATAACTTAATTGAGACAAAAGAGAGGTACACGTACATGTCAGATAGCTTAAATTAAGGAAAATGGCAGAGACACTAAGAATGATTTATAAATTTTATCTTTTTATGGAAGATTGATTTATTAAGCAATATGTTGCCTCCATTTATGTATCCATCACCCGTCGCTATTACGAGATCGTGTCACTTGTCTGACTTATTTTAAATATTACCACACCAATGGGAAATGGTGACCACTTGCCCGCTGAGGATGACGGATCCGGATCCGGATCCCACTTCCTCTAGACTTGGAGTGGAGGGATTGAGTCTCTAGAGAAGAGGATGCACCTCTACATCTGGACGCTTGCCGCAACCTCGATAGCATCAAGGCCTTAAGGGCCGGTTAGTGCTCGTTGACGTCTCAACGGCAGCCATTGCAAGGAGTGCGAGGGGAGAAAATACCCTGGAAGTGTCAAAAGTTGTATACGACGCTTATTTTGATGCCATTTTTTTTTCAAATCACTCAAGTGTCACTTTTGAAAAAATAAAACGATCGTATAAGTATCAATTCCAATCTCGAATGCCAAAAATTTGGTATAGCAATATTTTGATATTTTTTCTACTGACGTGGCTCGCCAACGGTTTGACTTAGCATGAAAAGCTCAAAACAACTTCATTTAACAAGTTTCACTTGCTTGCATGACCCAAAACGATCTGTCCAACAAGAAAAATCAATTGCTTGCTGAACAATCGACGGAAAGGGGATGAATGTGGAAAAAGGGAGCACAGCAGGGAATTTCTCTCTCGCTTCTTATCTGGGAAATTCATCAAAGCCACCTCAAAATCCGCCGTTAATGAAGCCGATTCATTGAAAAACCCGACTACAAACTAGAGGCTCGGTTGGATCCATTCTCGGCGAGTTCAAATTGCGGTTGGTGTTGCCTCCTTCACCGGCCAAGTCCCTCGAGGTGGTTTCTAGAGCCAATTTTGTTCCGATCTACCTAGCAATCGCGTCCAGCAACTTTCCTTTCACAGGATACGCCCAAGCTTGTTTTCCCCTGTTTTGTCGAATCGATGAAATGGGGCTCGCAGGCCCCAGTTTCACACGTTCTGAGCCTGCTCATTCCTTTCTCTGTGTATTCCTAGCGTTGTTTTCTGGTTATGGTTGGTTCTGGCATGAACTTGCGCGCCTGAATGCTTTCTGGTTGTTGTACCCTTAGGTGTTCGATGAAATGTCTGGGAGAGGTTCGCGCGCTTGTTCTTGGTTTTCTGTCCAACCTGGGCATTCATTGATTGCTGGACGTGCTTCATGGCTTTCTAATTCGATGAAATCAAGCGATCTTGACTGAACAAGACTCCTTTCATAGATCTGAACCATCTCGTTCCTTGCCTGGACCATATCATTCATCGATTCTTGGCGTTGTTTGTTGAGGTTGTGGCGCAGCTCGAAGGTTTGGGCAGTGATGGGTGAGCCTCGATGAAGTTGTGGTCGAGGAGTCCATTTACAACGTGAAGTAGTGAGGGTGCACAAGGGAGAAAAGAGAAGAAAAAATATAAAAAAAGAAAAAGAAAAAAAAATGACGTGAAGGAAGATGAGGAGAAATGTACACATGAAAATGCCACAGACTTTTTTTTTTAAATGCCAGCTCATATTAAAATTTTATTTATAAATGTCATGTATATATTTTAGTCAGAATTCTCTCCGGAGACATAATTAAGTAATCGTTTTTCATTAAATTTGGTAAAGTATCCGGTGAAAATTTTTGATATTAAAGTGAGTGTTATACATAATTTTTGGTATCTCTGATATATTTCTCCTAGGGGAGGATAGTGACGTATTGTTTTAAGGTGGGGGACGCTGGAGATCGTAAGTCTGGTTGAAGATGGATAGTGGATATTAAAAAACGAAGATGGATATGATGACGAGTTGGTGGTGGCTTTTTAATGGCGTAGAGAGAGAGGCCTGTTTGCTCATCACACCCGGATAAAGTTTTTTATATCCCCTAATAATTTAATTTCATGCACTAATCTCAATGTCTTTAGCATTACTCCAAATAACGTCTAACATTATTGTCGTGACCAAATTTTCGGTAAACCACCTAAGGTTTGGCTAATGGATTGTTAAGTCTAGACTTAACTCGGGCTCTCTCAAGCCCATATCAATTCGCGATTTAGGTTTAAGTTCTTAACATACAATTAATTTTCAATTAGGAGCTGCCACTAATTTATTTTCGGTAGGTCGATTAGACATCTAAGTAAAACAATGGAAGAATCATTTTACTTTTACAAACCAGAGATTTTAGTACGGATTTGGATTTCTGTTGCATTTCTCTAATGCCCTTTTCGGTACCATTTCTTTTATTTTCAAAAATGTTTTTGCAGGCAGTTTGAATTGATTTTAATTTATCTCCCTGACATGTAAGGTGATCATACGGGTGCGCAAACCACTAACATCCAAGAAAAGCAATGAATAAATTGCAAAACTAACCTCAAGGCAACGAAAGCATCTGTGTTGTTAGATCAGAATTCACATTAACAACCCTAGATATGATTTCTAATTAACACACTCTTTTTTTTGTTTTCACTTTTTTAACGAGAATATAATCCATATGCAATGCAATGCTTCTAATGATATGGCATAGCAACATGTCTTAACCAAAATGACCTAATTCTAATGACGTGCAATGCAATGCAATGACGTACAAAATTATTTCAACTAAAATGACATGCAACATGCAATTTAATATGCGAGCTATATGTCACGCGACATTTATTAAATGACCTAGTCTAATGACAGGCAATTTCTAATTAAATGAACCTAACAACAGTCACTAAATGACGTGTATTTCATGAACCTAATTCTATTTTTTTTTCTTTTTTTCTTTTATGAAATTCGAAATTAAAACTGCCAAATAATTAAACGTGCAATTCAAATTTAAAACTAACATCCTAAATGAATGCATTTTTATTTTTTAACAAATTCGAAATAAATCCCTATTCTAAATATGCAAGATAACAAGAGATATTCTAAAACCAACCTAATCCTAATTCAAATATTTTTTTTTTGGATTTTTCCTTTTACAAAAATAAAATTGACTCAACCAACATGACGGCAAATCAAATATGATAGGATCGATATCCACAAATTAGCGAACCATATCTCACGCATGAGATCGGGTTGGCCAATTTTTAAATAAATCGTGAATCGAATCTTGAGCGTGAGACCCGATTGGCGATTTTTCATGCGATTGCGAGTCAGATTTCGGGCGCGAAAATCAAACTGTCAATTGTAAGCACGTTGTGAAATTAGGGGTTAACCCCGAATTTATGAGGGATCGAGAGATCTTTTGGATATGGCAATATCGATCAAACATTCAAAGAAAGATTGCGACATTACGAATTAGACAGCGACATATATGAAAACCAAATTAATCGAGAGTCTTACCTAATTCACGATGTCACGCGGGTGATGTTCCCAAATCGAATCGGCGGCCGGCTTGTGATGACCGGCTGTGCTTCAGGGCAAGCCAGCAAGGCGTCTCAGCTTGAGATGCTCGAGCTGGTAATTCACGGTGTGGTGCTCGGTTGACTGCAAAATCAAAACAAATGCTCAGCAAGGACCAACGCAATATATAGGATTAAAGAATTAAACCCCAAACCCTCGGATCTCCTTACTGCCGGTGTTTCCCCTGCTGCCATGCACCCTTATATTTCTGTTTTTTTATCAAACACCCTTCTCCCACCAAAAGCCAAATTTCCACCGCCTTAGTCTACACGGAGGCCAAATCTTTCCCACGTGTCCTTTGGCTGTAACTTTTCAGGTGAACTTCATGAGTGGCCGTGAATTCGAATATTCCATCGAGAATTCTCGTATTTTTCTTCTTTGATTTCAACCGGTAGTGTTGTGACTTGATGAACGCCAAAGTGCGAACACGAGTGAATTTCTTCACGGACGATATATTCAGGAATCACAGGGCATGGCCACCTGGTCACCGGCGCACAAATCAGCCTGCAAAACAAAGAAATTCAATGGCACAATCCGAGTAGCGAGTTGTCGAGGCCAGGGTCATCGATGAGGGTAGCCACTGGTGGTCCGGCTCTTCTGGACGGCAGGTCTTCGCTCGTGATGGGGGTTCGCAGTGAATTCTACAAAAGAAAAGTCGAGCGCGATCGTGGATGATTCACGGTGACATCCGGCTGAGGAGGGACTACTTCGCGGTGGTTGCGGCAGCTCGCTAAATTGGACTGAAATCGTCGCAACAAACTACTCAACAAATCTGGGAATATCAATGGAGAGGGTTGGACTTGCGCCAGGTGGTGTCTGCGATTAATGGAGATCGTGGCTGTGTGTGGCAGTGCATTAGACATATAATAACCACATCAGGAAAGTGAAGCCATGAGAAAACCAGAAAAACTCTTCTTCTCATATTTTCAGGTGTTCACATGGGCATGATATGTATCCCTTGTACGTGACTATAGAGAAAGAAAAGTGAAATTTTTATTGAGAATTGATAACTCCCTTGATAGCTTGATGACCCCGCTCGGTTTACGCCTGAAGTTGGTCTCAGTGCGGCAGCAGCTTTGTCGATGAGGAATCTGCGGAGACTTCTCGATGGAGGTGGTGACCACACGTGAGCACGGACCAATGGTGAGGTGGATGCTCAGACGTTCGCCGAGGTAGTCTCATAGCGAACCTGCAAAACAGAGAATGATTTCGTTGCGGGGAGGCATCAAATTGATCTCAGCTCGACATGGCAGAGATGTCACGGCTCACTGCACGGTAAAAACTCCGTGGTGCTCATTCGAGATCCTGCAAAACCGAAAGAGCTTCGCTGTTGTGAAAAGCAAGAGCTCGGCCGGGAGGGGCCATTGTGATCTAGGTATTGCGTGAATGGCTAGTAGCAATAATGATGGCCAGTGGATCTCGGGAGGCGATGATAGAACGATCTCCGAATTGTCCCGCCAAGTGAAAACAAACCCTACGAGGTCATAAAAAAAAAGAGCTAGCTGTATATTCAATATGTGTGGCCCTTGAAAACCCTACGCGTATTAATCTATTTATAGGCCACGGATTAGAGTTTTTAATTTTCCAAAATCATATCCACAAAAATTTCTTTTCCAAACGCAAAATTTGCTTTTGAATTGAAATCTCACAAAGATAAATCTGTAAAATCTCCCAAGGATATGGGTTTGGGCCAATTCTTTCTCTCGTCGTGCGCTTAACCCGACTCATCAAATTAAAGTTTCTGAAGCATCAATTCAAATCCATCTGTCACCGGCCCAATGTAAATGCAAAAATGCAAATTAAAAATAAATGCACCTAAATTTTATATATGCTATGCAATTAATATTATTAATTTTTTTTAGGGATAAAATTAACCCCTAATTTTTTAATAAGATAAATGATTAAACGAGGCAACAAAATTTAGGTGTCAACAGTACTTTAATTACTTCATCAAACTTGCTGAAACTTCAAACTTCGCTTAAGCCTTTTACTTTACTTCCATTTGAGGAAAGAAAGAACATGCAAAACCAATTACCTCGATGCCGCATTTACTAGTTTTATCATTTCCTGATCAACCTGCATTTTAACGCAAAGTTGAACTATCCAAAGGAGATGTTCCCGATAAGTTCATCGCACGCGATGAGTTGAAGCCCCCCAAGATCTTCATGTTTTTTTTTTTTTCTATAAATAGCCTAATGATCACCAAAAATATCACCTCGAACCAACATCAGCTAATTCCTTGAGCATCATGAATTCTCTAACCATCATCATCTCTCTCGTTTTCATTTCTCTCTTTCAACCTAGTCATGCCCAAAACTCACCCCAAGACTATCTCGACTCTCATAATGTAGCTCGAAAGCAAGTTGGTGTGGCGAACGTGACATGGGACAACACCCTTGCTGCCTACGTCCAAAGCTACGCGAATCAACGGGTTAGCGACTGCAACCTTGTGCACTCCAATGGGTCCTACGGCGAGAACCTTGCCAAGGGCACTAGCACATTCACTGGCACCTACGCCGTTAGCTTGTGGGTCGCAGAGAAGCAAAACTACAATTACAACACCAACACCTGCTCAAGCGGGTGCGACTGCTTGCACTACACTCAAATGGTTTGGCGTGACTCGGTCCGAGTCGGGTGCGCTAGGGTTCAGTGTAACAATGGTTGGTGGTACGTTGTGTGCAACTATGATCCTCCAGGCAACTATGAAGGAGAACTTCCATACTAGGAAAGTCTTTTAGAGTGACAAGCTTACTTATGGCCTATTATTATACGCGTCATAGGGTATTATATAAAAAGTAAAGAAAAATAAAAGCGACTAGCTTGATATGACTCATGATCTAATTTAGAAAAATATGGATGTATAACATGTTGCTCATAAGAGCAACTTAAATAGATTATTACAAGCAAAGTAGCAATATTTTGCTACTGTTTGCAATGGCTTTGGCAGATTCAAAGTGTTCTTGATCATCAACTGGTTATATATACCTTTGTAAGTGTTCTTTCAGCTTTTACGCTTCACGATATAAGAGGAAGGGCTTTTTACGTGTGGCGATTCATGGATGTGCCAATGGTTTGGAGTTAAATATCCCATATTAGATTACTTCCCTTTTTCAATTGAACAATACACAATTCAATATTCTCTCACATTCTAACTCCATATCAACATTAGATTGTTCCTATTTTGATCTCAATCCATGTTGATATTGATCCTAATGCCGAACTTGAGCTTCTTGATGGCATTCTATTGTGAGTTGTCGTACTCTATTGACAGTTGATCAGCAATTTAGTATATATCTCATGGACATTTGCCCTAATATAGCCTATGTTGTCCATATTGTGAGCTAGTTTTTGTTTGCTTTGCACTTTACTCACTATGCCGTCGCGTTATGTATTTTATACCACATTTAAGGCATTGTATTTTATAGCCTTCGCCATCACTATTCATGTCTCTTGGATGTAGATCTACTGTAACATTAATTTACTTATCTGCTGTCTCCACCACCAGATCAAAACATGAGTCTCTGTTAATAATTTTATACCTCACCCAATCACTCCTCAAAATCCCAACAACACTCTCTCTTCTCCTCCCCATCTTTTTCCCTCCTTATGGAGCCCACCCCACAACCACGCGAGGCTTGTGTCATTGACATGCCTCTGGTGCCACCATCAATCTTGACCTTCCTCACTCCACCATTTACTCTCCCCTTTGGAGCCCCACAAACCACGCACGGCTTGTGTCATTGACATGCCTCTGGTGCCACCATCATCTTGACCTTCCTCGCTCACCATTTACCACCGGTGCTTATGAGGGGTCATGTCACGCTCCGTTCAATCTCTCTCCCCTATCGCTTCAATGTTGGTTGTTGTCCCTGCTTTCATGTAGTATCTCTCTCCCTCTCTCATTTAAGGGCGATCGTGATGACACGACGGAGAAAGTGGCGAGATGTGGAGGAGGCAGCGGTAATGACAGGTGGCCACAATGGGCGGAGATGGTGGCAAATTGTGAAGAAAGAGAGAGAGAGAGTTGGTTGACTGGGAAGACTTGACAGGATTATTAGACAATGTGATAACACATCGACAAGTGCAATAAATATGTGTCTGTGTTTCCTTTTTGATCTTGTCCCATTTATGTGTTTGTCAACTCTATATCTCTATTGACAAAAAAAGAAGAAGAAAAACTCTGTAATTCGATGACATGGCAAAGAAAAAAAGATAAAGAAAATGAAGGCTTGGAGAGGAGGTAGGGCCACACACAGTGGCCGCCGGTGTCGGCAACATGACCGCAACATAATTTCATTGGCAACGACATCCAAATTCGATTGAGCATGGCTTCCAATTGATAGTGAGGTCACTTTCAACAGCAACATCGAGAGTTGGCCTTGAGCTCATGATCTTGTGATGAGGTTGCCTCCCTTTCCTTGTCTTTGGATTTGACCAAGCTTGGTCTCCAATTGACCACGGGCTCTCAGTTAAGTGTGACATTAAGAGTTGGTCATGAGCTCGTGACCTCACAGTGAGGTCACGTTCTAGTACACAATCAAGCACGGAGAGAGAGAAAGGCGAGGGACAATGGCCTAGTCATGGTAATTAAGCAATGCATCAATCCACAATGGCATCAGAAATGAAGAGAATCGGGCAAATAAGCAAATTCATCAAATTTTACATGATTACTTGGTGGAAATACGTAAACATAACTCCATACATCCACTTCTGTTTTCTTTCTTTTCGACCCCTCCCTCTTTTGTTTCCTTTATTTTTTATTTTATAATATTGTCACCCCTCCCTCTTCTGTTTTCTTTCTTTTCGACCCCCAACGCGACTGTCTTCTTTTCCTTTTCTCCTTATTACTCTTCTCTATTCCTTTTTCTTTCAGCCTCATCGCTGTTTCCTTTGAGCACGCCCAGAACACCCGAAGGTTTGCTTCCCGTTGGATTTTCACCAGCGCGCGATGCTACGCAAGCAAGGTGCGGTTCCATGTCTCGCGATGGCCCCGACCTCTTCAAATCTTTACGCCGTGAAGTCCGACGAGCTGAGAGATTTGCTGGAGCTTCTTCTCAGACGCAGATCACCTGTGACGACGTCTTTGGCTGTTCTTGGCCAAAGACGGACTCCGAGGGATGTACGTCATTGCTCTGTTTTATTCAGTTGAATCCGAGATTTGTTATTAAGGTTATGAGTGAAAGTAGAATGATGATTGCGGATCTGTTAGTAGTTTAAATACGTTCTGATGTCATTGAAGTTGTCTATATCGGAATTGACCCTTCGATTATGACTCTGTGTTCTAATTTTTGAACTGACCACCAAATATTGGTTAAAATGCCCGAACGAATTCGGAATGCAATTTTGAGAAGCGTTCTTATTCTTTAGTGTCTGGAATGATTGTTGCGTAATGTACATGTTCGACTCACTTACATCATCTCCGTTTCCAGTGATTTTAGACTATGGCTGAGATCTCCATATGCCATGACTACTTGAATTGTTGTTCAAATCCATCCAAATATGTTGTCTCTGATTCTGATGTTATGCCAAGTATAGATTCGTGTTAATCAAATATCTAGATGAGCAAAGCATGTCGACTTACATATACCCAAGGGTTTTGGCATCTGACGGATTATATTCATCGGATTGAGATTATGCTCGCTGGTTGTGTATTCTCTTGCTCGGGCTGATTGTTGTTGTGGTCTTGATTTGGTATGTGCTTTAACAATGCTTAATAATTATGCACTTGCGAATTTGATTACACTCGTGAATTTCCTTTGAGCTGTTGTGTGGGCTAATCGAGGATTTCTCAATTGCGCTGATTGCTATTTGTCATAGTGGCCGGGGAAGCTTTCATATTGATATGATAGGATAGAAAATTTCTCAAGAGGCAGATGCGCCTATTGGCTTGCATCATAATGCGATTTTGTCTGGAAGGTAGAACCGTTTGTCGTGCAAAATACATGGACTGGTGAATTCTGACTGGGGTAAATAGGAGAGATGTCTTACTCTTGAATCTATTGAGAGCCTGGAAGGTCCTACCTTGGATGGATTAGTTCTTTGCCATGAACTAACATAAAAAAGCCTGAGGAAAAACAGAGAGCAGTGAGGTGCTTGGGGAGTGCTTGTGCATGATATGTGTTAATGAGTGAAGAGTAAAGAAGTGAGTATCTTTTAGCTAAATCTTCACAGTGCCATGCTAACATCTTCTCTGTTTGCTATTCATGCTTTGAGATTGTAAAGAATTTCGGTCCTCATTTAATCAGTGGTACATTGGTCATTGTCCATTCTTGCACATGAGTCCTATATGAAACTAAATCAATACTGAAGTATGTTTGCCAAATTCGAGTGGAACCGTGTTGATTCTGTTGTTCATATGCTTATTGTTGGTTTAAACTTGTTATACTCTTTTTGTTGGATTAGACTTGTCATCTTTTTCTACTAGTGCTTACAATGTTATGTTTACTGGACACGTCTCCCTTGTGAATGAGCAATGGTTTTCGCTGAAATCTGCTGAATATGCTGCCGAGAGCTTATCTCTCAAAATAGAAGTTCAGAGAAGCTCGCTGACTGGACTTGACAAGGCCACAATCATTAATATGGACTCTCTATCTTCTCTCTGCTTTTCGTTGTCTTCATTACATGTTTTTTCTTTTCTGTCCGTCATTCACATCTTTGTTATTGCTGTGTTTCAAGGCCCTGGGAGGACGAAGTCGAAGTTGGACAGCACTGGGGAAACTCTAGCTCTTTCCATATCCGCATTGCTCTCAACTTGAAAGGTTTGAGTACGGGTATATGCACATAAATTTGGTGAGGAAAGATCAATTCAGTACAGGCGAATCCTGCTTTCCTATTCTCTCTCTCTCTCTCTCTCTCTCTCTCTCTCTCCTCGTTTTCTCTTTTTGCTTTTCTTGCGAATTTGAAACCAAGTTTTTAGTAGGCTTTGCTTAACGGTTACCTCAGCACCTTTATGGATACAGAAACTCATTCGATTGATTGAAGCCAGGGATTAAACAAAGTTTTGATTTGATATTAAATCATAATTGCAGTGTGTGTTTTGTATTCTGCTTTGCAGCCTGGACGTTTATTCATCTAGCCGATACTTGCATGTACTTTTCATAAAATTAGTGGGCAATGAATGGGCGTTAAGAACACATGTCAATTTTGAAAGAAATAGAACCATTGGCATATTTGATCATGGTGGAATGAAATTTGGATTTGCTGGCTTATCTAATTGGAGTTCAATTTGGACTTCTTGTGATGTCATTTTTATCATTTGAACATGTATGATGATTTAGGAGATTGTTAGGTGAATTGGTGAAAATTTTTCAACAAATAACCATTTTGCTGTGCCTTGAACTCGCCGGATATGGGCTGTCATCACCATTCCTTTGCTGGTCACTCTCTTTTGGGTGTAGATTGAATTGATCCGAAGCCCATCCAAGTGTTGTTCTAGTTACCCGCGATGTGGTGTTTTTATTTTCATAATTTCTTAATCACTGGGCATGTTTGTTACCAATTGCTTTGACTGAGGTGATGCTGAAATTCATGGAGTATCTGAGTGAAGATTTGATTCAGAGGAGGGATCGAGAATAAGATAAGAAAACGAAAATAATTCTGGAAAATAAAAATGGGAAATTGGTTAGAAAAATAGGCCTTGATTAGGTTGTTAGATTTTAGTATTAGAAATAGCTAGTTTTGAAAAATATGGATGCATAACATGTTGCACATAAAAGCAACTTAAGCAGATTAGCAATATTCTGCAACTGCTTGAAATGGCTTTGGCAGATTTCAAGTACTCTTGCTCTTTCGACTTTTATGCTATATGCTACTAGAGGAAGGGCTCATGTGATGATTGTTAGCTAGTTGTTCGCTAATCGTAAGCTAATTGCAGGAGAGTGCTGTTTTCTTTTTTGATTTACCATAGGATGTGGTCACCCTTCCATTGCTTTGTTAATAATATAGCCAGGGCCACTTATCTCAACAGTCTCTACTATATTGACCAAAAAAGTGAAAAAAAAGAAAAGTTTCTAATCTATAGAACAAATTTGCGAGAGTAATTTCAACCTCAAACTTTCATAGAGAAATTCTTAAAAGCACTTGTTTATTGTTATGATGAATTCCAATCGTTAGGAAATGTGCAAGTTTATGTGACTTTGTGTGGATTGTAATTGGTCATAATTGATTCCGGTGTTTTTATTAAATCCTGATTTAGCTTACTTCTCGTTTTGTGTTTATTGTTCTGGTTACAAGTGCCTGTACAATGTTATACATTGTTCATTAAAGCAATACACAATTCAACATTTTCTCACTATATTGTTCTTGTTTTGATCTCAATCCAGGAAGTCTACCGCCCCCTGATATTGGTGATCTTAATGCCAAACTTGAGCTTCTTGATGGCACGCTATTGTAAGACCTCGCACTCTATTGACAGTTGGCTAGTAATTTAGAGCCTAAAATAGCCTAGGCCGTTCATATTATGAATTAGTCTATGTTTGCTTCGTGTTTTTGTGACTATGCCGTCTGGTTACATATTTTATGCTAGATCTAAGGCATTGTATTTTATGGCCTTCACCATCCCTATTTATGTCCCTTGGATGCAGATCCATTGTACCATTTATGTACCTATCCGTTGTCTCCAACACCAAACCAAGACACGATTCTCTCTTATTAATTTCACTCCTTACACCATTACTTCTCAAAATCCCAACACCAACTCTCTCTCTCTCTCTCTCTCTCTCTCTCTCTAAGGGCGGCTGAGCCTGCCTAAACGTCAAGTTCATGCCTCTGGCTGGTCTCAAGACCTTGCATCAAGCTCCCCTAGTCATCACGATCAAGTTGTCGACAGTGATGAGGTTAGAAGGTCGTCTCCAGATCTGGGGACGCCTCCCCCTTATCTGGCCTGTCCACTAAGATCTTGGTGAGATCTCAAGGCCATGGCCAGATCAGGTCATCAATGGTGGTGCCGAGACCTCACAGAGATTTGGTGGTGAGGGAAGAGATAGAGTGAGGGAGAGTGTTGGGTCAGCAAATAGAGAGAGCAAAGATGGTTGTGGATGACACGAAGGAGAAAGTGGCGAGACGTGGGGGAGGCGACTGTGATGACAATTGGCTGCAACGGCCAGAGACGGTGGCTAATGGTGAAGAAAGAGATAGGGTTAGTTGAGTGGGAAGACTTGACGAGGATAATTAGACAATGTAATAAGCACATTGACAAGTGCAACATATATGCATCCATGTTCCCTTTTTGATCTTGTCCCATTTATGCCTTTGTTAACTCTATATCTCTATCAACCAAAAAAAAGTAAATATAAAAACTCTGTAATTCGATGACATAGCAAATAAAAAAGATAAAGAAAAGGAGGTTCAGAGAGGAGGTAGGGATCACACACGGTGGCAGCCGGTGTCGGCAACATGACCACAACATAATTTTGGTGGTAACGTCGCCCAAATTTGATCAAGCATGGCTTCCAATTGACAGTGAGGTTACTCTCAATGGCAACATTAAGAGTTGGCCTTGAGCTCATGATCTTGTGATGAGGTTGCCTCCCTCTCCTTGTCTTTGGATTTGATCAAGCTTGGTCTCCAATTGACCGCGGGCTCTCGGTTAAGCATGACATTAAGAGTTGACCTTGAGCTTGTGAGGTCACATTCTAGTACACAAGCGCGCGGAGAGAGAGGGGCAAGGGCAATGACCCAGCCATGGTAATTAAGCAATGCATCAATCCACAATAGCGTCAGAAATGAAGAGAACCGGGCAAATAAGCAAATTCATTAACTTTTACATGGTTACTTGGTGGAAATAGATAGACTTAACACCATACATCCACTTTCTACGATTATTAAATATAGATATTGGTGTAATTATAAAAAATACACATAATGGGTATGGGTAGGCAGGCTAGTGAGGGAGACATTCATGTCAATTTGCTAGCACTGCCTTTGCACGATGATTTTCTCTACTAGTGAAAGAGTTCCAAGATGAAATGAGAAAACTGATTTAGCTACATACCAATCCTCCTCTCTTTGGCTTCGTAACTCACCTTGATCAAGTGTAATTTCCTAATTGCCTCGGTCATATCCATCCGATCCGGCGGTGATTCCATTGAACATGCGACTCCAACTTCGAATATAGAGATAACGCAATCTCTGATCTTGATCTCTTGATGTCGATCACTAGCTTCACTCCAAAGCCTTAAGTCTACGATGTCCATTGCTCGATCCGGAAGAGCCATTCGGACGAAGTTGTGCAGGTTAAGATGGTGCCCAAAGGCCTCTTCAGTGGGTCTCTTTCCAGTGAACATCTCCAATAATAGAATGCCGTAACTATATGCATCCCCAAGTGTGGAAACCTTGTGTCCCATGCCATACTCTGAAAATTTCATCAAGACATTAAATAGGAATGAATAGATACTTTTTCTTGAATTAATTGTATAGAAAAAGTTCTTAAATCACATGGGATTTTTCTTGATGTCTATTTGCAAGAGCTTGCCCAAGGACAGTTGTGAGGGCTCGCACCAATCGCTACCAACATAAGGCGATGGCTTGCAAGCCTTGACTGACTTCTCTGTCGGGCTTGCCATGCACGGCAGAAGCCAATGGATCGTCTGCCAGAGCAAGGCAAGGGGTCCTAAAGCCCCCTACTGGTTTTTTGCTTTCATTTCTCTTTGTATAATTTTTAAATAGTTTACTGTACATGACTGATGTTTAGTGCCTGTCGTACGAACTCTTATAAAGTGCATCAACCGTTGAGAAATGCATCAACAGTAGAGAAATGAGATTTTGGAATTTATAAAGTGCACCAAAGATCAGTTAACAACATATGAACTCTTCTTCTCCAAAACTACTAAGTGCAACAAAAGTTGTCGCATGTTTGCTACACAAATTGCCTAAACATCAAGAGTGGCTTTGTCCTCTAGTAGGGCACGGGTGAAAACAGGAAAAGAAGAATATATGTTCGATGAAGGCCTTGGTAGAAGTTTATGTGTTAACTAAATTTGAATCGCCGGTTTTTTGATTGGAAACATGTGAGATCCACACGGGGCTTGTCATTTTGATGATCCAGATTCTGTTTAATACCTATACCACACTTTCTTTTATGCAAAGATGAGAAGAAAATGCCTAGAAGAACAGGCAAGAAACGAACACAGTGGGGGAAAAAGAAGAGACTTAGAGTGATTTGTTGACGGTGATGGATTTATACTGTAAATGTGTAAATTTGTCTTAATATGCTCTAACCAAGAAGTTTAGGGAAAGTGAAAGTTGGATAGAGCTCATCATGTTGTCAATTAGTGTATCCTCCAATAATTTCTAGCGTAAATGTCATGTCATCTAATATATCTTTCAAATATTAAATTATAGGTCATGAAAGGGTCTGCCATGAAGTCATGACATACCAAAAGAGAATCGCAATCCGTTTTAGTGGCATGAACGTTATGTGAGACAAAATACTTATTATAGAAAGAAAATATAAATATGAGATGACGCAATATGCTTAATCTAATTATTCGCATGGATTCACAAGTTTTGTCCAAAAATTTTCCACTCATTGATCAAAATTACGATGGTTCATTCTCATCTTAATTTCAAATACGATTAGGACAAGCTACTAGTAATCTTTTTGTACAAAAAGATATGTATTTTCTTTTTCTACGGATGCTATTAATAGGGGAAAGAGAAATTGAGCTATGAGAAAGAGGTGTCAGAGCATACAAAACATAACATAACGTCAAGAATCATTGTTTATTCAAACTTTTGGCACACTCATATTACTATCGCAATCAAATAACAAATAATCGAGAAAATATGACAATTTCATACCAGGAGGCACATAGCCAATGGATCCTCTGACTATGGTTGAAGTTGAACTACCCTGGTCCTGAACTCCTGTGGCTTCGACAAACACTGTTGAAATGATCTTTGCAAGCCCAAAATCTCCAACTCGAGCCACCATGTCATTGTCCAAAAGCACATTACTTGGCTTCAAATCTCCATGAACGATTGCTGGACAACAACCCTTGTGGAGATATTCGATCGCAGTAGCTATGTCGATGGCGATGTTTAACCTCTGCACTAGTCTTAGATTTCTCGATTCGTTACACTCATCATTTGGTCCTATAGTCCCAAGGTGCAGCCACTCCTCCAAGCTCTCATTAGCCATGAACTCATATATTAGAGCTTTGAAGTCATTGCCACGAAAGTCCACGCTCGAACAGACACTTAGTATCTTCACGAGGTTTCGGTGTCTAATGGTTCCTAGAGTTCGACATTCGGAGATAAAGCTCCTCGAAGCACCTCTTTGCATTAGATTGAGCACCTTTATCGCCACCGTGGCACCGCCATCAAGAATCCCCTTAAAAACCGTGCCGTATCTCCCTTTACCAATTGAATTGGTCTCGGAGAATCTATTAGTCGCTCTCAGGAGTTCTTCATAAGAAATCCTCAAGAATTGGTTCTCGAAAGATAATGAAGTGGAGGCAATGGTTGTCATCTGCTTCTTTTTGTGGTAAAAGATAGACAGACATAAGAGCAACAAAGCTAAACATGACAAACTGCCAACTACCCCATATATTACTCTAGCCTTGGTTGAAGAAAACTTCTTAGAGCTTGATGATTTGCAAAGAGGAAGCTTCAAACTGGGAACACCTCCACAGAGTTTCGTATTTCCATAAATCGATACAGAACTTGCATTAAGAAAAACTCCACGCTCTAGAACTTGTCCTTCTAGTTGATTGAAGGACAAATTCAAGTACTCGAGTAGTGGGAGCTCTGTGAGAAAGCTTGGGATTGGACCAGAAAAATTATTATTGGAAAGGTCCAGCTCTTGTAGACCCCGTAATGGACGTAAAGCTTCGGGGATTTGACCATGAAAAGAATTAGCTTCTAAGTGAAGTCGTTCCAATACCAAGCACTCGCTGATGGACGCCGGAATTAAGCCGGTCAGTCTATTGTAAGACAAATCTAATTTGCCAAGGTTCTTTAAAGATCCAACTTGCAATGGAAGAGATCCACTTAAATTATTATTTGCTAAACTCAACGCGATCGACAAGGAAGAAAGGCCCACGATTTCGGCAGGAACTGAGCCAATTAGGTTATTGTTTGAAAGATCAAGCTCAATTAGTTGCCTGCAGTTGCCAAGACTTTGCGGTATGTGGCCTTGGAAAATGTTGGAGGAAAGGTCAAGGAGATTTAACAACGTAATGTTACCAATCGAAGACGGTATCTCTCCAGTAAACATGTTCCCGCGTAAACCAAGTTCCTGCAAGTTGGAAAGTGCTCCGATGGAATGAGGAATGCAATCGGTTAGAAAATTATTGCTCAAATCCAAGACAGACAAGTTGAAGAGATTTCCGAGGGCTAAAGGAATAGATCCTTGGATCCGATTGTCTTGACATAGAAATCCACTCAATGCTGGTGGAGAGATTGGAGAAGGATCTCGGCAACGATCCGTGAATCAAGTTCTCTGCCATGTCGAGAGTATTTAAGTTGGAACAATTAACTAAAGAAGAAATAAAACTCAAGTCATCCTGCAAGTGGTTATTAGCCAATGAAATCCAGTAAAGGCCCTTTAGCCTTCCTAGATTTTTCGGTATTGGCCCATGGAAATTGTTGTTCAAAAGGAAAAGCTCTTCAAGACCTGTGGCATTCGTTAACGTTGACGGAATCATCCCGGTGAACAAGTTATAGCTGGCGCCAAGGAAATAGAGAGAAGGAGAAGTGGTGCCGACATCATTGAGAAAGCTTCCCCACAACTGGTTATCACCAACATCGAATAACATAAGGTCAGAGATGTTTAAAATCCCTGCTGGAACCTCACCGGTTAGTTTGTTGGAAGATAGTTGGAAAATGTCAATCTCTTGAGTCTGGACAATTCCTCAGGTATTTCTCCGCTCAACACATTTGCTGCCAGGGAGAGCTTTTGTAGTAGCGAGAGGTTTCCAATCGAACGAGGAATAGGACCTACGAGACTGTTCTTAGCCAAGCCCAAGACTTTGAGTCTTGTTAAAGAACTAAGATCAGAATGAATTCCCCCACAAGTTGATTATCTATGAGATTCAGGTCTCGAGGTTCGAGCAGCGGGAAAGATTAGAGGGTATCGGCCCACCAAATGAGTTGTTACTAAGAACAAGAACATGAAGCCGAAGCAAGTTGCCGATCTGTGGTGGGATTTCGCCATGAAAGCTGTTGTTCTGCAAAAATAGGATCCTCAAAAAAGAGAGGTTACCTACGTAAGGAGATAGGAAGCCTTTCAAGCCTTGTGATCTTAGGACCAGTGATGTGACCCTCCCAGGATGTCTTTTGCTGCACAAAACACCTTGCCACTCACAATGATGAGTAGAATCATTCCAAGAGCTCAAGACTCCAAATGGGTCTTTGTGTATTGCGTTTTTGAAGGAGGCTAACGCGAGCCGATCCGTTTGGTTTTGTGAGTATGCTCCGGAGATTGTGATTGAGCTCCACCACCACAAGAGAATAGAGTTGAGAATAAGAAACAGTTGTTTCCCCATCTTGTCCAGTGATCCACTTTCAGTCTGAGCTGAATTTATAAACCTTCGCTCTATGCACAAATCAATTATTGACTAACTCCATCATGGGAAGTTCCGTGAACTTTCTCTCTCTTGAAGACCGAAGACCGAAGACTGAATGAAATTATTGTGAAATATGGAAACTAACCAAATTTTGTAATTAATTAATTAATGCGAAATCACCAGATAAATAAATGAGAAACAATAAAGAACTCTTGAGATTTACGTAGTTTCGGTCCGAAAATCGATACCTACGCAATTGGAAGAGTAAGCAGCTATAATCCACTGAAACTCGGAGAACCATAGAGTTACAATTACTCGCAAGTTCGAGTGTCTTCCATGCCTTGATTACATCTAAACTCACAGTGTTTATTGATAGAACAACTCATTGTGCGACTCACGTCACAAAATCCACCATTTTTAGAACTCCGTGCGATCAAAGAGAGCGTCACTGGTGCGTCCCCTTTTTTCTTCGCTAAAGAGAGAGTCCTCTTGTGCGGGGATATAAAATAGAGACTTCAGCAGTAGGTCTTATTTCAGGATATTAGATAAGGCCTAAAACTGTACGCCTCGAGTGGAGGCCGACTAATGTTTGCTCCGTCGGTTAAACTTGGATATTTATCTTCAACAGAACCAAACCTTCAATACATTTAATAGTTAAGTAGCACCGCCCAACAAATCAAAATATGATACTGATTAAAAAGGAACACCATATTTTGAACAAATCAGAATCCTTTAAATGAGTTGGGTCTTGTACCTACTTCAAACTCAAGCCATAATTTAATAATTGGTGCCTCATATTTCCCATCAATTTAATAACGATTGGGAAGAGGAATAGGATAGGGACATGTAACTTATTTCAACAGAAATGGCATGTAATTGACGACAATTACCCCCCTAGGAAAAATAAAAAAAGAGAAATGAAATAAGCTAACAATGCATATAACCATAAAACAAGAGGAAGACTAATGAAATTTGGGACATGTATGTTATCCTAGCACGCATGCCCTCTCCTCTTTTAGTCCTTAAATGAAACTGCTTGATGGTCTCCAAAATATCATTAGCCTTCAACCAAAGGCTTCATGGCCTTGGAAAAGCTTTCTCATCCGTAGGATTTGAATAACAAATAGAGAGCAGACTTGTTGAACCAACTCATCTTATATGATCAAAATTGCAATTTTATCCTTCCAATGTCACTAGACCTAGAAGAGAAAGATTTGTAAGAAATCAAGGAGAACAGAGCGGAGGTTTGGGAATATTTCCCTTCTTCCGACTTTGCCTTTTATTCAAACGTCACCTCGCCTCATATAGCTGATGTTAAGGGTTATACAGGCATTTTCATTATCAGTATGGCCAAGAAGTATAGCCAACAAAGCATATTACAGATTGTAGGGAATATTAGAGAGCTGACAAAATTTCCTTTAATTGAACTTGCCCCATTTATCACTTTTCCCCTTGTTACAAACTAACGCTGATTCCTCTCTTATTTGACGACTCGCCGCACAGCACATAGTGCCCCATTTCATTTACCAACAAACTCTAGTAAGGTCTCAGTACATGTAGTGCTACTCTTATTTTAACGTCTTGCTTGCTTTAAATTTTATGATAACAATAAGAAAAAAAAATGTCAGATACTAAGATTATTTTATGAATTTGACGTGACATATTGTTATTAGTTATCGAATATGACTTATAGTCCACTCATAATCTGCTGTGCAGTTTAGTATACTAATATTAACATATAGCATAGCATCATCTAATGGGAAACACCATAAAAAAGTTGAGAGTAACAACAAAGAAGAAAGGGAGGACAAAACCAAATAAAGGACAAATTAGTGCTTCATGTTTTCTGTCAACTACGGAGGATTGAGAAGTCCAAGGAGACGAAGACTGAACATTCCATCGAATGCATTTTATTATGCTCTTCTCGTTGGGCCCCAGCTCATTATTACATCCAGTGTCTTCAATCGATCTCATTCAATTGAAAACATGCCTGACTATACTTACAAATCACAAATATTCTCTTCAAGCGGCAAGTTCATGAGATTTTATTTATTAGGAGAAAAATTTCAGATAGAAAGTGCTCCTTACAAGGTGTTATGTATTACTGAATTCTAGCTACAATCTACCTACAAACACGCTACTACTGTGAAGAAGCCAAAGTTCCAATGAAGGAAGGAGGCCCAAATTTTCAATGCATTCACATTTATAATATGTTTAGCATCTACTATTATTACATGTAGAAAATGTCATCAAATGAGGAAAGTATCGTGGTTTTCAAGGAGGACATTGGGCATATCACCCTCATGGAGTTCATTTCACCCTTCCTTCACGGTACTTATTCGCGATCAGTCAAATGTGAATATGTGCAAGGATGAGAAGTCTTTGTGTCTTGAAAGAAGATCTACAAGGATGTTCTTCTCTACTTTAATGTGTTTGATTTCAAAAGAGTATTTTGAAAATCATAATAACCATCAAACAAATTGAGGATAAGAAACTATTTTGGCTTTAAACTTCATCATATGAGGAAAGGATGACTTCTTATTTTGACAAAGAAATGCTAAACAATAAGATGGAATTTTATTTCCTTAATTTCATAATTAATGGCTAAGGTTCCTTTCAATATAGAGTGGTAGTGAAGTTCGGCGGGTGAAAACCATCCCCTCTTATGTTCACAAATAAATCTCTTTCATTAATTTCTTCAAAGAGAACTACAATCCAATACTTTTCACTATCATCAGATCCCGAGATTCGCTTGCCATCAGAAGGAACTTGCAATGGGGGAAGATACAACAACTTCTCCTTTGACACCTCAATTGCACTGATATGCTCTCTTTCCCATGGGAGTGGATTCCTCTTCAAGAGCTTATTGCAATGCATGCATAAATTTAGAGGCTTTTGGTACGGAATCTCTAAGATAATTGACAATCCTAAGAAATTGTTGAACTTGCCTATGAGAAATATTCTAATCAAGAAACTCTCAGACTTCTTGGCCAATAGGACCACTAAGGTAGTATGTCCATTGAACTCATATGAGTCTAATTAAATTTAGATTATGTAAATCCCACATGGAATTTAACAACCCCAGTTGAGAACTATGATGCATTAGATTGACATGAATCCAGTGCATTTTAAAATGTTGCCCTAACATATACATGTATATATATACATATACATGTATATATGTACATAGTTTTAATTAACATTTGAATTTTTTCAAAAAAATTACAGAAAAAAGTGGCTTTTCTCCATCATATCCTATCACTTTTTATTTAACAGTGATGAACTTGTTTAGTCAATTAGTAACCCATCAATTACGTGAGGACTGACATCACCGAACATTCCATCAAATGCGTATTCAATGTGTCCCCTCTCAAATTATGCCCTTGCTACTTTAGTGACTATTAAATAGTGTTACTTGTTCATTTCTTCTATTTTGGTTCAAGATAAGTTGTTCAGAATAATCTTCACAAAATCTGCAAAAAATCACTTTTCGTGACAATATAGCTTAGTTTTAAAATGTCGCACTTATTATGATCAAACCTTTTCAAAAACATAAATATGAATTAGATCTGAAATATCTTATTTGAGGTCAATTTGCTTCACCAGTATGTAACTTAATTTTTGGACTCCATTTAAGATAAGGATGATGTGGAAGAGATTGTGAGAAAGGAAACTAAAGATTGTGAAAAAGGAAAAAAAGAAATAAACGGGTAAGATCAAGTATAAGAAATTAGCTTCTCATTCTGTTTATCTTTCTTTCCAATGTTGTAACAGATCTCCTCTCGAGTTCGTCTCAAGCTGACACTGAAGTATGCTCTGAACATCTTTTGAATGCAAGCACAAGAAGTAAAGGGGCCATAAAGGAATTGAACATATTCGAACTTTATAAGGATGATCAAACAAATTTTAGTTTTGAAGACGATCTACATGCAGCTACCAAATGATAGAAGGGGTCCAACAATCTATTAAGCATACAAAAGTCAAATGAAATTAATCTCTGGAGGTTACATTGACAAATCTCCATCTTCATGGATTTTATTTCAGCGAGAATTTTGACTCTAGTGAAATCGAATTAATAAAAATAAAATAACTGTGGGTGAAATAATGAAGATCAATGTGAGAAATGTATAATTACAATATATTTTGTTATGACAAGTTAAAAACTATTTGATTAGCTTCGACGATTCTCCAGCAAAAATTCAATGGCAGCTTGTAATAATGCTTGAGAGGACTTTCATGTAATCTTGAGAAGGAATGACGAGGGAATAGAAAACTATATCTCATTTTATTAAAGTTGCCCCTCTCTTTTCCCTTTTTAACAAACTTTGTTGGGAAAGAACATCAGAAGTACCAAAACTTTGGTATGACGATCACTTTAGTGTCATAAACTTTTTTTCGACTACTTGAGTGTCATAACTTTCGTATATCTTAACTCCTCATGAATTGGTGCCTCATGTTCCATCAAATGTGTTTTATCATGTTCTTTTTGTTGCTAGCCCTAGCTCATTATCACATCCAATGTATTCAATTGAAAACACGCCCAGCTATACTTGCAAAGTACAAATATTCTCTTCAAGCGACAAGTTCATGAGATTCTATCTATTAGGGAAAAATTAAGATAGAACTACTCCTTACAAGGTGTTATGTACTAGCAAAATTCTAGTTACAATCTATCTACAAACACGGTACTATTGTGCAGGAGCCAAAGTCCTAATGAAGGAAGGAGGCCCAAATTTTCAATGCATTTACATTTACAATATGTTTAGTATTTATTGTTATTACATGTAGAAAAATGTTGTCGACAAGGAAAGTATTGTGGTTTTCAATAAGGACATCAGGCTAATCTCTCCAATGGAGTTCTTTTCACCCTTCCCTCACGGTACTAATTCGCAATTGGTCAAAAGCGAACCTATAAAAGGATGAGAAGTCTTTGGTTCTTGAAAGAAGATATATGAAGATGTTTTTTCTTCTTTAATGTGTTTGATTTCAAAAGAGTACTTTGAAAACCATTCTAACCATCAAACAAGTTGAGGATAAGAAACTAATTTGGGTTTAAACTTCATTTGGGATGGGGAAAGGATGGCTTTTTTCTTCTTCTTTTTTCAGACAAAGAAATGATAACCAATTATATTGAACTCGAACCCCTTTATTTCATATTTGATGGCTAATGTTCTTTGAATGTTGAGTGGTAGTGAAGTTTGGCAAGTGAAAACCATCCACTCTTATGTTCACAAATGTATCCCTTTCCTGGACTTCTTCAAGCAAAATTACTGTCCAATGCTTTTCACTATGATCAATTCACAAGATTCGCTTGCCATTAGAAGGAACTCGCAGTAAGGGAAGATGCATCAAATATGATTTATTGTCCACTCGTAGTTTGCTACGTGGTTTTGTACACTAATATTAATATAGAGGATAGTATTGTGCAATAATAAACACCATAAAAAGTTGAGGAGAGAGAAAGTAATATTTAAGGTAATAAGAAAGAAGAAAGGGAGGAAAAAACCAAAAAAGGACAAATTGATAGACTGAAGGTCGAAGACTTGACAAAACGGTGCCTCATGTTTTCCGTCAATTATGGGAGGATTGAGAAGTCCATGGAGATGAAAACTAAACATTCCATCAAATGCATTTTATGTTGTTCATCTTTGCTGCCCTAGCTCATTATACATCCAGTGTATTCAATCGAACTTATTCAATTGAAAACATGCCTGGCTATACTTGCAGAGTATAGATATTCTCTTCAAGCCACAAGTTCATGGGATTGTATTTATTAGGGGAAAAATTAGATAGTAGTGTTCCTTACAAGGTGTTATGTACTATAGAAATTCTAGCTACAATCTGTCTATAAACATGCTACTTCTGTGAAGGAGCTAGGTTCTAATGAAGGAAGGAGGCCCAAATTTTCAATGCATTCACACTCACAATATGTTTAGCATTTATTATTATAACGTCCAGAAAATTGTTGTCTGACGAGGAAAGTATTGTGGTTTTCAATGAGGACATTGGGCATATCGCCCTAATGGGGTTCTTTTCACCCTTCCCTTACGGTATCAATTCGCAATCGGTCAAAAGTGAACATGTAAAAGGATGAGAAGTCTTTGGGTCTTGAAAGAAGATTTACAAGGATGTTCTTCTCTCCTTTTATGGGTTTGGTTTTAAAAAGTATTTGGAAAACTATTCTACCCATCAAACAAGTTGAGGAAAAGAAACTAGTTTGGTTTTAAACTTCATTTGGGATGGGGAAAGGACGGCTTTCTTAACTCTTTTGACAAAGAAATGATAATCAATCATTTTGAATCCGAATTCCTTTATTTTATATTCGACCGCTAAAGTTTCTTTGAATGTAGAGTGATAGTGAAGTTAAGAAAGAAATTAGCTTCTTATTCTATCTATCTTTCTTTCTGATGTTGTAACAGATCTCCTCTCAAGCTCGTCTCAAGCTTACACTGAAGTATGCTCTGAACTTCTTTTGAATGCAAGCACAATAAGTAAAGGGGCCATAAAGGAATTGAACATATTCGAACTTTATAAAGATAATCAAACAAATTTTAGTTTTGAAGACAATCTACATGCAACTCCTACATGATAGAAGGGGTCCAACAATCTATTAAGGGTGCAAAAGTAAAATGAAATTAATCTCTGGAGGTTACATTGACAAATCTCCATCTTCATGGATTTTATTTCAGCGAGAATTTTGACTCTAGTGAAATCGAAATTAATAAAAATAAAATAACAGTGGGTGAAATAATGAAGATCAATGTAATAAATGTGTAATTGCAATATATTTTAGTATGGCAAGTTAAAAACTATTTGGTTAGCTTCAACGATTCTCCAACAAAACTTTAATGGCAGCTTGTAATAATGTTTGAGAGGACTTCCAAGTAATCTTGAGAAGGAATGACGAGGGTATAGAAAACTATATCTTATTTTATTAAAGTTGCCCCTCTCTTTTTCCTTTTTAACAAACTTTGCTGGAAAAGAAAACTCCAAGTACCAAATGATTACTTTAGTGTCATAAACTTTTTTTCAACGACTTGATTGTCATAACTTTCGTATACCTTAACTCCTCACGAATTGGTGCCTCATGTTCCATCAAATGCGTTTTATCATGTTCTTTTCGTTGCTGGCCCTAGCTCATTATAACATCTGGTGTATTTTATTGAAAACACCCGGCTATACTTGCAAAGTACAATTATTCTCTTCAAGCAACAAGTTCATGAGATTCTATCTATTAGGGGAAAACTAAGATAGAACTGCTCCTTACAAGGCGTTATGTACTACCAAAATTCTAGGTACAATCTGTCTACAAACATGGTACTACTATGCAGGAGCCAAAGTTCTAATGAAGGAAGGAGGTCGAAATTTTCAATGCATTCACACTTACAATATGTTTAGTATTTATTGTCATTACATGTAGAAAAATGTTGTCTGACAAGGAAAGTATTGTGGTTTTCAATAAGGATATTGAGCTAATCTCTCTAATGGAGTTCTTTTCACCCTTCCCTCACGGTACTAATTTGCAATTGGTTAAAAGCGAACCTATAAAAGGATGAGAAGTCTTTGGTTCTCGAAAGAAGATATATGAAGATGTTTTTTCTTCTTTAATGTGTTTGATTTCAAAAGAGTACTATGAAAACCGTTCTAACCATCAAACAAGTTGAGGATAAGAAACAAATTTTGGGTTTAAACTTCATTTGGGATGGGGAAAGGATGGCCTTTTTTTTTTTTTTTTTTTTTTTTTTTTTTTTTCAGACAAAGAAATGATAACCAATTTTATTGAACTCAAATTCTTTTATTTCATATTTGATGGCTAATGTTCTTTGAATGTTGAGTGGTAGTGAAGTTTAAGGTGAAAACCGTATGCTCTTATGTTCACAAATATATCTCTTTCCTTGACTTCTTCGAGCAAAATTGTTGTCCAATACTTTTCACTATCATCAATTCGCAAGATTCACTTGCCATTAGAAAGATCTGGCAATGAATGATCTGGCAATGAGGGAAGATGCATTAAATATGATTTATTGTCCACCCATAGTTTGCTATGTGGTTTTGTACACTAATATTATATATAGCATAGTGTTGTGCAATAGGAAACACCGTAAAAAGTTTAGGAGAGAGAAAGCAATATTTAAGGTGATAAGAAAGAAGAAAGGGAGGACAAAACCCAAAAAAGGACAAATTGGGCGAAGGCCAAAGACTGGACGAATCGGTGCCTCATGTTTTCCGTTTTCCATCAATTATGGGAGGGATTGAGAAGTACATGGAGATGAAGGCTATACATTCCATCAACTGCGTTTTATGTTGTTCTTGTTGTTGTTGCCCTAGCTCATTATGAGATCTAGTGTATTCAATCAATCTCATTCAATTGAAAACATGCCTGGCTATACTTGCAAAGTACAAATATCGTCTTCAAGGGACAAGTTTGTGAGATTGTATTTATTAGGGAAAAATTAGATAGAAGTGCTCCTTACAAGGTGTTATGTGCTACATAAATTCTAACTACAATATATCTACAAACACTATTTTTGTGAATGAGCTAGATTTCTAACGAAGGAAGGAGGCCAAATTTTCAATGCATTCACACTTACAATATGTTTAGCATTTATTATTATTACATGTAGAAAAATGTCGTATGACGAGGAAAGTATTGTGGTTTTCAAGGAGAACATTGGGCATATTACCTTGATCGGGCTCTTTTCACCCTTCTCTTACGGTATCAATTCGCAATCGGTCAAAAGTGAACATGTAAAAGGATGAGAAGTCTTTGGGTCTTCAAAGAAGATTTACAAGGGGGTTCTTCTCTTCTTTGATGGGTTTGGTTTCAAAAGAATATTTGAAAAATTATTCTACCCATCAAATAAGTTGAGGATGAGAAATTAGTTTGGCTTTAAACTTCATTTGGGATGGGGAAAGGACAGATTTCTTTTTCTTTTTTTCTTTGACAAAGAAATGATAACCAATCATATTGAATTCAAATTCCTTTTTTTCATATTTGGCTAAAGTTTCTTTGGATGTAGAGTGGTAGTGAAGTTCAACAGGTGAAAACCGTTTGCTCTTTTGTTCATAGATGTATCTCTTTCCTTGACTTCTTCGAGCAAAGTTACTTTCCAAAACTTTTCACTATCATCAATTCGCAAGATTCGCTTGCCATCAAAAGGAACTGACAGTGGGGCAAGATGTATCAATTTCTCCTTTAGCACCACAACTGCACGAGTATGCTTTCTTTTCCATCGGAGTGGATTCTTCTTCAAGAGCTTTTGCAAACGATGCATAAAAAAAGGCTTTTGGGGTGAAATCTCAGGATAATTAACAATTTTAAGACACTGTTGAACCTAATTACTAGAAATATTCCAATCAAGAAAATTCAAGAGTTCTTGGCCAATACGATCATTAGGGGAGTATGTCCATTAGTCTCACGTGAAAATTAACCACCCCAATTGAGAGCTATGATGCACCAGATTGGCATGAACTCCCATTGCATTTTAAAATGTTGCCCCAACTTATAAAGTGTCTAGAAATGCAATGTTTTATTAGGCATAGTGAGACTAGTATTACGTTACATGTAAATTTCTTACTAAATGACACAGTGGCTGCGTGGCTTGGGCCATATCATCAAATAGGTGTGAAGTCAGTAATCAATCTAAAGATTATATTAAAATGGGAAATAAACATAAAAAGGGTAGGATCAATGAAAGAAAATTTAACTTCTGATATTGTTATCTTTATTTTCAATGCTTTAACAAATGTCCTCTCAAACATCTCCTCAGGCCTAGCCAATTTTTTTTTTTTTGACTTAAAATAAATAAATAAATAAATAAATATATTTTTTTCGCCTCAAAAATCACTTTATTATCTAATTATTTTGAACTTGTTCATGACTTTATTAAACTATTTTGAACATAAACAACGAACTTTCTAAAGTTTTTAGATTTTATACCTATATTGGATATTCTATTTTTAAAAAATTAATTTGGAGATGGGCCATTTCAGGCTTGAGCATCTCAAGCCTAGAGGCTCAGACTGGCCTAAAAAACAGGGGGAGCCCGAAACCCCATCAGGGCCTATTCTAGCCGGTCCAATTTGGGCTTTCGGTCTTTATTGCTTACACCTAGAGTTAAATGCCACATTGCAAAAAGTGCTACACCATGATAGTCATCTCTTGAATCTTAGAAAATACCTCATATTTATGCAAATCAAATAAGTGACCGACAATTAGAAGTGTACCTATAAAATTAATAACTAATACTGCTGTTATATGCTTTCTTTGATTCCTATAAAGTGGCCAACCAAGAAGAGGCGGGCAATTACTTGTTCGGTCAATAATTTGTTTGCTCAACATTGAGGGTAACTCACTAATAGTGTTTGCAGGCTGAAATTTTGACACCTAGTGACATGTCGACATTGATATGAGACATTATGAGGTTATGACAATAAGGAATATGTTTGCGACTTGGGATAAGATGGGTTGATTTCATGGTTCCATGTAAATATAATGTTCAGCGAACATTTGAAAAGTACCTCATATTTATGTAAATTATGTAAATGCTCAAGAAATAAAAGTGGATCCATAAATTGAATAATGAATAACAATTTTACATGGTTTCTTTGATTTCTAGAAAGTGGCGAATGAAGCATCTAAATACGTTAGTCCATTTTATCTTGGTTTTAAAGTCTATCTTGGGCACCTGGATAGTTAATTGGATTTACTGACTCATTAAAGTGGCTAATCTAATTGGGTCTCCTTGTTGTAGTGGAGACAAGCAAGACAAGGGAGAGAGAAGAAAAAGGAAAAAGAAAAATAGAAAGAAGGGGACGGAGGAAAGAGGGACAAATCGAGAAGATGATTTTGGTAGCACCACAACAACTTCAAAGCTTTGGACACTGAGGTAAATGATATGCACTCTACTAAATCACTGCCTTTGATTCAACATAATGTCAAAGGACTTGTATGATCACAACATTTATGCTCAAATTTACTGGTCAAGATAAATCAAGATCTAGACGACACCGAAGAAATTTTATTAAGAGCAACGGTATGCAAAAAGCTAGATAAGAGGCAACTGTAAAGTGCTCAAACTCTGTCAGCAAATTCAACACTACCAATTTGTTCATACTACTTTGCTTCATAACATGCTCTCAAACACTCCTAATTCATGCAATATCATGCTCTTTTTCTTGGAGCTCCACAATGAACTCATTCCTCATCCTAAACTGCAGCTTCTAAGCTTCTTGCTCAAGCTTCTTGTTCTGCAGTTCCTAGTAGTTATAAAAATCTTTATAGCTTCAGCAATGACCTTTTTTGCTCAACGCCTTTTCGGCATCAAGCGATTTGATATATCGAAGCCCTAGAAAAATCGTAGTCACATCAGAAAGGAAGAAGTTTCTAATTATCCATTGTTAAAACAAAATAAACCCATTCGGGCATTTCATCAAACATCTTTGGGGCGTGTGGGGTGCCTCTAAGAAAGGCAATCAAATCAGACTGGAACTTGCAATAATTGTGGAGTTAAAGGAATCATAATTTTGTAAGCTCACCACTTTTGGCTCCATAGAATCGTTTACAAACAATTTCAAGGAGTGTAACTTGAAATATTCAATGAGCTAGGTTGTGCTGTAATGCCTTGCGTTGAAGAAAAGCTGGTGTTGCTCATAAGACGAGATGGTAAAGAGAGAGAGAGAGAGAGGCTGATGAGTGATGATAGTGTGAAAGATGGAGGTGCAGATGACCAGTTGGTCCCGGTCTTTGGTCCTGATCCTGGTAATTCATCGAGCTCACCAATGGGGGCAGCTAGAGCGTGAGGAAGATGAAAGAACAAGAAGAAAAGAAAGAGAAAAATAAGAAAGAAAAAAAATAAAGAAAAAATTGTACTTTGACGAAAATGCCCCTGGTTAGAAATAAGATTTAGCCAGTCCGTAAAATTGGATCCTTATTTGAGGCTAAATTGATCACTTTAGACTCTTATTTAAGATCACGTTCACTTTAGGCCCTCTTTTGAGAAAATACCTACATTTCAGGTTTTTATTTGAAATTTTCCTTTTCACTTAGGATTGATCCTCGACATATTTACATATAAGTAATGGGGTATTCTCATTTGTTTTCTCAAGAAAACACTAGTTTGAATGTCTAAATTAGTATAATGGACATAGAGATTGTGATATTAAATCTCTTCTTGAAGTAATAGACATAAAGCTAGCGTGTTCTGAATAAAATGAAATGGTTGAATCTTAACATGATTTCAATGTTATTGAATCTTAACTTTAGTTTGGACTTTAGAACAGGGGAATGGATGACCCTTAATTGTAAGATATATAGCTTAGCTCAATATTATGATTGATTAAGTACACTTTTTATTAGCCTTAAATTGCTATAGGCAGGTTATTGATTATTTGCCTAATGAGTTTAGACTTGAGTAGGTCCTTATATTGCTTCGTCCGGGTCTTGCGCAGACTCAATATCCTTGGACGTAAAACATATAAAGGGTAGAGTTTGGTATGGGGCTCGATAAAAATACTACACCAAATTGGGGGGTCGGATCGTGCGGGCACTATTTAAAAAATGTTAACGCAAATGAGTCTTGTCATTTTTACTAATAATATATCTATTGAGAATGTGAGGCGGCCGCCAATGGTTGTCGCAAAACACCTGCTTCTTGATGAAGAACCCTTTACAAACCCTAGTTGAATTCAAATTTAAAAAAGAAAAAGAAAAAAAAGATAGTATATTTAAAGTGATCTTTGTATTCGACAAATAATATAGATAAGGATAAAGATAAAATACCTTGCATTGGCCTGTGCCTCTATGGTTGATTTGAATTGGGATCAAACTTCAATTGACGTCCGATTAGCTGAACGGGACGAGATAGATTTCGAGTTCCTCAGCGACGTGTCCAGGCAGCCTTACATTCTCCAAACCAATGTATTTGCAGTCTAGTTCGACAACCGCGAAGAGCGGATTTACCTGCGGGTTAATAAATTCGTGAAAAATCAGATCATCCGTAAAATAATGGATGGAAGCCTCTTTGCCGTTTCTTTATGGATTCCATCCCGACTTAGACGTACCGAAACCACGCGGTCAAGTGGGTGGGCGTTCCCTTGGTGGCAACAGATGGGTGGCAAAGCCACCCTAGGGGATGGCGACATCTGGGGGACACGAGGTGAGCGGGACATGGTCGATTGGTTGAAGGGCCCTTCGTGGCCTCGTTCGGGGACAACAAGATTGGCGCCTGTGTCTGGAAGGGCAATCCGAGGTTTTGCAGGGCGGAGAGCCCCACAAACTGGTGGAACAACGAGGAGGTGGTTCAAATGGGTCAGGAGACATCACATGATATATGACTATATGACTATTGCCAGGACAATGCAAGGTTCCAAAACAACCTGCCCAAGGAGTGCTCTCTTCCCAAATACTAAACTAGCTGATCCATAACACATCATCTCCAATTCTTTTATCTCATTTTCTTCTTTCCTTCCACATTTGATAAATCGTGCCGCCGACATATTTATGAAATTGGTTTGCCAGAGTACATAGCGTGTGGTTATCGCATCCTAAGGTTTTCGGCACGTGCGTGATCTTCTGAGTTTGATGTTATATGAATAAGCGATTTCTAGTGTATGATTGATAAATAATTCTTTTGTTATATTTTCGACAGTGCAAATGTTTTCTCTTTTTAGAGTGAATCAGCTTCAGTTGGAATATGTTGATCTTAATTAGGCTCGATATATTGGGTGAGCTATGCTTGAACTTGTCGAGGACTCGATCATACCGGAAGAAACATGATGAGCGGGCAAGAGCTAGACCAAGCCTTCCAATTGGGCCAACATTATGGCCCAGTCTAGCCTATCAAATAAAAAAAATATAATAACTATGTAGGCTAGGCGGGCCTAGATCGGGCTTTAGAGTGAAAGGCCCTCGTCCAGGATTCAAGATCATGCCCAACCAAAAAAAAAAAAAAAATCTGATCCTAAGTGGGGGAACCTCACAAAGGGCGAATAACTAAATTCCAATTGAAATGAAATTTTTAGGATAAATTAATGCAATTTAGGAGGAATCAATGAAATGACATCAATTCAAATTCTTGAATTTTCGAGTTGATAGAGATGTTTAGAGATATCAAAAATTCACACTACATGTTTTGATTGAACACGTTCCATTTTGGATTATTCCCATTGGAAAATAAGATTCAATAAGGATTCAAGTTCTCACCTCCATTAGTAGCACATCCACTTCTTTTGGCATGGGCTAGAATTTGGTGGGATCAAGTCTACTCTAAAAGTGATACTAGAATTCCTCGGGATATTTGTAGCCCCCGTGTTCTTGCAATCGTGGGAATTTGCCCCTTATATCTATATCAATATTAACATGGCATTTTGAAATTAGTTCTAATGTTCTCTCTTACGTGGACTCTAGCCAAATTCTCGCTAGAATCTTTAGTCATGTTCTCTTACGTGACTAGGTGGTACCAATCTCAAAGGAAAAAAAAATCCAGCAAATGCGGGAGAATTGCAATATATCCCTTAGATTTTCATATCATTACAAATTGCCTCCTAATTTTAGAAAATTTGCAATGTAACCCATGATCTTCTAAAGCCGTTGCAAAGTGTCCGATATATTGATTGTCAAATAAAACAAGTAATTTAGATTAAGGAGAAATTGAAAATTTAATGAAAAATGACACATATTTTGGTCAATGAGAAATTACTCAAATCATTTTCCTAATGGACCCTTAGTTTCCATCTGTTAATGTTTCTAGTTTTCTATTTTTCTATTATTTTGTTCCTCAGAATAGAAAAATAACATAAATTTGTTTGGTAACGTTAGTTAATTTTTCTATTCCCTAGAATAGAAAATAGTTAAAGAATAGATTTAGAGTAAGAGCAAGAAGTTAAAAAAAAAAAAAAAAAGAAAAAAGAAACCTAATTCTTATTCCCAGGAACAAAAACGAGAAATGGCTTTTTTAGAGAAAACCCTAAAATTGTGTGACATCCCAGATTTTCAGTTCTGTTTTCTACTAAATAAATTGGGCATTTCATTGACGCGCCTATAGGGCTATTCTCAGAACTGATTATTCTTGAGATAACTAGACTATTTGGGGAAACTGTTAAGGAATTTTAAAGTAATAGACTTGAAAACTCATTCAGGAATCGGCTTCTCAACTGTGTCTATCTTTAGAGGCCATTACGGCACAATTAAAAATCGATTTGAAATCAGAGATAGATTGGATCGACAGAGATGTGTGGCTAATCGTGGGTGACACTACTAAATTGGAAAATTCTCGTCGACCGGCACTAGACTGATTTTCTTATTGTTTTGGTACCCTGTGTCCGTATTTGGATTCTCGAGATTTTCACAATAGCCGAGAGTCGCCAATGAGTCGAGTGGATTCATAGTGGCTCAAAGAAAATCAACCACGAGTCATTTGCACTAAAAATTTCTAAAAGTTACCCGATAGCCCAGGTCATGCTAAAAATGCGCCAAATGGAAATTAATTGTGAATTCGAGTCCGATTTCAGAAATTGAAGTTTCGTCATGTCACAATAAATTCTAGGAGTGTTGACTCAATTTCAGAAGATTTTTCTGACAACCGACACTTTTTGGGAAAAGGTCGTCACCGAGTCGTTTTTATGTAGAAAAAGCCGGTAATTGTTTTTTTATGGCAAATTTGGTAAGCGAGATGGATTCTTGGATGAGGAAAAATGCCAATGGAAGCATTAAGGTACTAATTGAATTTATGGAGACCAAATGAGAGGGAAACAAGTGAAAGCAAGTGTCCAATTGAGAGAGATAGGTGCCAATTTCGTGTGCCCCATCCACCCTAGCATTTTTGGACCGTTTGAGAAGTCGTGGGAAGTGTAATGCTGGCCTAATGTGAGCTAAGGGATTATACTTGGCCTAGGTTGATTGTAAGAGATATTTTGTGGAAAATATCAAGTTAAGTGGCCCCTCCACCTCTCACCTATCCCTATCTACTCTCTCTCTCCCAACCGGAACCAAACCCTCATCTCTCCCTCCATTTTCGCGACCAACAGCAAGAAGGATCGCCGGAAGCAGCCTCGCCGTCGCGCCGGAAGCAGCCTCGGGACCGCCTTGCATGCGCGCCGCCGTCACCCTCCGCCTCCACCGTGAAGCCCCGACGTCCAGCTACCCTCATGCCACCCAGCTTGCTGTCCAGCAGTTGTTTCCAGTTTGTGGAAGCCCGCCGAAGCTTCCTCCTCCGCCGGTTTGCCCCAATTTGGACCCGAGACCACCCCCGCTACCTTTCCTAAGCCTTAACGCGCCAAACCAACTCATTTCCTCCTGTTTTTGCAGCTCAAACATCAACTCAGCGAGTGGGTTTCTAGCAGAGTTCTAGGGCCGTTTTGAGGTGTCTACGGGCCTCGGACCCTAGGCCCGTTTTGGAGAAAAACGTCCCCCGCGACGTTCCCAACATTTCAATCCGAGCGGATTGTTAAACTAGTGAGTTTAGCTCACTAATCCCTGCTTAGTTTGCTAATGATGTTTAAGGGTTTATTAGTGTTAATTATGTAGGATTAGGTGGTTAGATTAGAGTAGATTAGTGATTATTAATTAATTGTGATGCATGTTATGATTTCGATTAGTGCATTTAGCTAGAGGATAGTCTATAGTATTTATTGAATGCATCTCAGGATTTTTTCTCGACTAGTCTCGGGCTCCAATTAAGCATTACGGGCCTAAATTGGATTTTTAGTAATTATTTAATAATTTTCGAAATTAATTTAATTAATTAATTATTTTCCAAAAATTAGGCAGGGATAATGACGACTGGAATTTTATGCTGATTATTGTGGCGCAGTCCGTTTATTTATTTGAGCATTGGTTTGGGCTGAATTGAATTAATTGTGTTTCTAGGATTTTATTCCTAAGGAGTTCAATTTCAGTAATTGATTGGAAATGATCGAGCGTGGGTTTACAGCGCCATTATTATTTTAATGGGCTGTATAGAGTGGTGAGAAAGGAAGTAATATGACGTGGCTCGGCTCGGAGACCAAGAAGGTCGTCCTTGAGAATGCACGTGACTTATGGATATACGTGGCTCGGTGATTAAATACATCACCTTAGCGAATAGGTCGCCTTAGAGAATGCATGTAAATTGTTTATTACATACATCACCTGGAAAAGACACGTGGCTTGGCGATTGATACGTCACCTTGGCGAAAACGGCGCCTTAGAGAATGCACGTGGCTTGGTGATTTGGTATATCGCCTTAGAGAATGCACATGGCTCGGTGATCGATACGTCGTCTTGGTAAATATGGTGCCTTAGAGAATGCACGGGGTTGGTGATCGGTTCGTCACCTTGGCGAAAACGGCGCCTTAGAGAATGCACGTGGCTCAGTGACTAGTCATATATATTATATGGAAATTGAATAATAAGAATTGTAATGACCAAGAGATGGTCCGGCTGACATGTAATCAACTAGGTTGATTGATCATTGCTTTGATTTGAGGTTCGGAATTGATTGATTGAATTGAAATGACCAGTGAATGGTTCGATTTAAATGTAATCGATTAGGTCAATTGATCAAGATATTGATCCATGATAATATGATTAGGTGCCTATTTGAATTGTGCTAATATGCAGATGGAATCTGAGACCAAGGTAAGTCCTTTGACCCGCGAGTGCATAGGCAGCCCATAGTGTATTGGTTTACTAATCGGGTCTTAGGTGGTAGAACTTGCTGAGACGTGGTCTCACTGGTTATTGAATAACCATTGCAGGTCCTTAGATGACCCCTCCTGAGTTTTTGAGTCGGCCTAAGAAGATCACAAAGCAAACTTCTTACTTTTCGTTTCATGGATGCCATAAGGGTTGGACCTATGAGCTGGTGAGGTCTATAGTTTGGGTCGATGCGGGTCTCACCCACAAGGTGCCCCATCGATATAGATCGTGGTACCGCTAGGCTCAAGATGGCCAGAGAGAGGGTCCCATACAGGAGTTTGAGATACCTCTGTGTGTGATGGAGACCGCCTTTGGAAAAGGCACCGCAGATTTCCCTCCGGGCCCAGTTATAGACGCGGAAGACCTGGAATTTGAAGATCTCGGAAGTTCGGTGCAATCTGCTGAAAGCTCCAGTTGGAGTGAGGAGGATGATGAAGGGGAGGACGAGGACCTGTAGTTTATGGAACCCCACCCCTACTTGTAGACCTTGTTTTTAAACCGGCTTGAGTTGAATTTGAATTAATAGTTCACCTTGTATATACATGCACTAGTTTGCAATGTATATAAGTGTGGATGTTTTTAAAGGTTTGAAATTTAGTCCTACTGTTCCATCTCAATGTTTTATTGTCTGGGGATTTAATATATGCTTCCGCTTGCACATTAAAAAGAAAGGGTCGGCAATGCGTCCTGGGACGTCACTATTAATTGACTAGGTGGGGATGGACACGCGTTCGAGGATCGGGGTGTGACAAATTGCCTCTCGTCTCTTTTTCACTCTTAAACCTGAAGGTTGCCTCTCATTTCTTCTTAGCTCACCCTCGCCTTTGTCCAGTCAACTCTCTCCAGTCGTGTCGCCTCTGTCCGATTTGCCTCTGCTCATGCTCACCTCTCTCTGCATTACTTCTCTCGTGCTTGTCTTGCCTTGAATCCAGGTTTCTCGCTTTGATTCCTTCTTGTTGTACATTTTCTAGTTTTGATTCTTACTTCTTGAAGTTGAATCCTTTGTCCAGTCGCCTCTCTCCGGTCGAGTTGCCTTTGGTTGTGTTGCCTCTGTTCGATTGCCTCTGTTCGTGCTCACCTCTCTCTCCATTGCTTCTCTCGTGCTTGTCTCACATTGAATCCAAGTTTCTTGCTTCAATTCCTTCCCATTGTACATTTATTAGCTGTGATTCTTAATTCTTGAAGTTGAATGGCTGCGTTCTGCATACGGATTTGCTCTGCTCCTTTGGGATTTTGAAACCCTAGTGTCGATTGTGTTTAAAGTGGTTCTCCAACGTGATTGTGAAAGTACATTCAAAGGAAAACTTGGAAGACTTTGGCATAGCATGAGCTTGTCTTCTTCCTTTTTGTTCTTTTTCTTCTGTATACTCTTGGATTTTCCTCCATAGATATTGAATTTTTTGGTACACCATCTCTTGTCAATCGGCTCCACTTTTTCATGAGCTTCTTAACTTCCATGATTTATTAACAACCCGGACAATATGCGTTTTAGTATTTTCTCAATGAATCAGTCTTCATTCATTTTGTCATCTTTCGCTGCGAGGAAATTAAAAAAAAAAAACAATTGCTAAATGATAAATATTGTTTTATGGATCTTGAAGTGGAGGGTTTGGAAATTATCGAATAAAGTTACTACTGCAGCTTTGCACATGTGCATACATGTTTGAGAAAAGTATCCTGATCTATATGTATTATGTCATTTGCTGGGTCTTTGTAAAGATGTTAATGCTATTCGACTGTCGAATTTGATAAGATTTTGATAAGGTCTAGGTGTGACTTACATATGACCCAAACATTTTCTACAATTCAGATTCAATTTATTACATATCCCCAACTCATAATAATTTCTATATTATAAGACTTATTTATGGGGTGATAGACTAATACATGATGCACATCCAACCGTTCAATGGCAAGTGGGGATGTGAGGGCGTGCCCTTCGCATCCATGCCAATTGCAGAACCGTAAAGGTAGCTGCATAAAACAAAAAACGCAAATTATATGGTTTTCATGCGTGGATTCATCAAAGAACAATTGGATGATAAATTAATTGAGACGAAAGAGAAGTACATATATAAATTTTATCTTTTTTATGGAAGATTGATTTTTTAAGCAATATGTTGCCTCCATTTATGTATCCATCGCCCGTCGCTATTACGAGATCGTGTCACTTGTCTGACTTATTTTATATATTACAACACCAATGGGTGATGGTGACCACTTGCCCGCTGAGGACGACGGATCCGGATCCCACTTCCTCTAGACTTGGAGTGAAGGGATTGAGTCTCTATATAAGGAGGATGCACCTCCAGATCTTGACGCTTGAAGCAACCTCGATAGCATCAAGGCCTCAAGGGCCTGTTAGGGCTAGTTGACATCTCAACGGCAGCCATTGCAAGGAGTAGGAGAGGCGAAAAGTACATTAGCAGTGTTAAAAGTTGTGTATAACGCTTATTTTGGTGTCAATTTTTTTTTTTTAAAATCACTCAAGTGTCGCTTAAAAAAAAAATGATCATTTAAGTATCAATTCCGATCTCAAATGCTAGAAATTTGGTATGGCAATATTTTGATATTTTTCTACTAACGTGGCTTCCTAGCGGTTTGACTTAGCATAAAAAGCTCAAAACGACTTCATTTAACAAGTTTCACTTGCCTGCATGACCCAAAACAACTTTGTCCAACAAGAAAAATCAAGGGATAAGTGCTGCAGAAGTCCTAAAACTTGCAAAAAGTGCAAATAAGTCCTAAAACTTGTCAAAATGTTTCATTTGAGTCCTAAAATTGACGTCGTTAGTTTTATTAATGGAAAATGCTGACGTGGCATTTTAAATTATTTTTTATTTTCCAGCTGACTTTTTAAAATAATTTTTATTCAATTTATATATATATATATATATATATTTAAAAACTAAAATTCAATTTTTAAAATACAGGTAAAAAAAGAAAAGGGCAGGTGTCGCCGACCGCCCATCGTCGGAGGGGGGTGCGACGGTCACCGGCCGCCGCCTGACCAGGGCGAGGGCTCACCGGCCCTAGGCAAGGGCTGGCGATCCTCGCCTAGCGCTGGCGAGGGTGTCCAGATCTGGGCACGCTGGCCCTCACGGGTGGCCGGCGAGCCCTCGCCCACCCTGGATGTAGATCTACTGTAACATTAATTTACTTATCTGCTGTCTCCACCGCCAGATCAAAACATGAGTCTGTGTTATTAATTTTATACCTGACCCAATCACTCCACAAAATCCCAACACCACTCTCTCTCCTCCTCCCCATCTTTTTCCCTCCGTATGGAGCCCACCCCACAACCACGCGAGGCTTGTGTCATTTGACATGCCTCTGGTGCCACCATCAATCTTGACCTTCCTCACTCCACCATTTACCACCGGTGCTTATGAGGGTTCATGTCACGCTCCGTTCGATCTCTCTCCCCTATCGCTTCAATGTTGGTTGTCGTCCCTGCTTTCGTGTAGCTATCTCTCTCCCTCTCTCATTTAAGGGTGACCGTGATGACACGACGGAGAAAGTGGCGAGATGTGGAGGAGGCAACGGTAATGACAGGTGGCCACAATGGGCGGAGATGGTGGCAAATTGTGAAGAAAGAGAGAGAGAGAGTTGGCTGACTGGGAAGACTTGACAGGATTATTAGACAATGTGATAACCCATCGACAAGTGCAATGAATATGTGTCTGTGTTTCCTTTTTGATCTTGTCCCATCTATGTGTTTGTCAACTCTATATCTCTATTGACAAAAAAGAAGAAAAACTCTGTAATTCGATGACATGGCAAAGAAAAAAAAGATAAAGAAAAGGAGGCTTGGAGAGGAGGTAGGGGCCACACACGGTGGCCGCCGGTGTCAGCAACATGACCGCAACATAATTTCGTTGGCAACAACACCCAAATTCGATTTGGGGATGCCTCATCCATCTGCCTGTCCATTGAGATTGAGGTGAGATCTCAAAGGCCATGGCCAGATCAGGTCATCAGTGGTGGTGCCGCGACCTTATAGAGATTTGGTGGTGAGAGAAGAGACAGAATGAGGGAGAGTGTTTTCGGTTTGCAAATAGAGAAAACAAAGATGGTCGTGGATGACACGACGGACATAACAGCGAGATGTGGAGGAGTGACGGTGCTGACAAGTGGCCATAACAGCCGGAGACGGTGGCTAATGGTGAAGAATGAGAGGGTTGATTGAGTAGGAAGACTTGACAAAAATTATTAGACAATGTGATGAGCACACTGAGAAGTGCAACAACTATAGGTCCATGTTTCCTTTTTGATATTGTCTTGTTTGTGTTTGTCAACTTTGTATCTCCATTAAATGGTAGGGGATACTTGATGGCACATAAAAGGAGGTTTGAAGAAGGTAGGGGATACGACACTCACTTTAGTACCAAAAGTTTTTGCTAGCTCACTTAAGTTTTTGCTAAATGGAGAAAAAATGATCACTTAAGTACCAATGACGAAAAATTCCGACTAAATTGATTATGTGTCATTTATAATTAATATTATAAATTTTTAAAAGATCCAGTCCATATGGCATGATTAGCATTGAAGTGATCATTTTTAAATAACAACTACCATCGAAATTATCACTTTATATAAAATTTGATCGTTTTTAAATAACAACTACCGCCGAAATGATCACTTTAAATAAAATTTGGCACTTAAATAATTATTTTAAATAAAATTTCGCACTTAAATGATCACTTTTTACAACTTTCGGACGACATCGTTTAGGTGTTATATGCTAAGTAGGTATGCTGGCGAACCATGTAGGACTGAGAAATTAATAAAATATATCTACGTCAGATTTCCGCTATCAAAACTAGAGTTGGGACTTAAATGATCGTGTTTTTAAAAAAGTGGCACTTAAGTGATCCGAGAAAACTTTTGGCACTAAAGTAAGTACCGTACACGACTTTTGACACTTTTGGTGTACTTATCCTTAGAGTACACACATGATGGCCGTAGGTGTTGGCAACATGACCGCAATAGAATTTCATCGGCAACGTCACCCAAATTCAATCAAGCATTGGCTTCTAGTTGATAGTGAGCCTATGCTCAATTGCGACATCGAGAGTCAGCCTCCTTTTTTTCCATGATCTTGCGATGAGGTAGCCTCCCTCTTTGTCCTCTTCAAATTTGATCGAATTAGTCACATAACTGTTCGATCAAGCTTGGTCTTCAATTGATTGCGGCTTGATGGTGAAGCACACAAGCGCATGTGTGCAGAGAGAGAGAGAGGGCATATTTCGGTCGGTGAGAAATTACTCAAATCATTTTTCTAATGGACCTTTACTCTACTTTACATAATATTTCACATCTCAAATCAGGACTGTTGAATTTGATAAGATCTAGGTGGGACTTACGTATGATCTAAACTTTTTTTATGATTCAGATTCAATTTATTACATATCGCGAGGTCATTATAATTTCTTTGTTATAAGACTTATTTATGGTGTGATAGACGGATACAAGATCCACGTCCAACCGTTCAATGCTAAGTGGGGATGTGAGGGCGTGCCCTTCGCATCCATGCCAATTGCAGAACCGTAAAAGAAGCTCAGAAAATTAAAAACACAAATAATATGGATTTCATGCTTGTATTAATTTAAAAACAAGTGGATGATAACTTAATTGAGACAAAAGAGAAGTACATGTACCTGTTAGATAGCTTAAAAAAAGGAAAATGGCAGAGACATTAAAGAATGATTTATAAATTTTATCTTTTTTTTTTTTTTTTTTTTTTTAATGGAAGATTGATTTGTTAAGCAATAAATCAAGGGGCAATGACGAACACCTGCCTGCTAAGGGTGATGGATCCGATCTCGTTGCCTCTAGATCCGGGAGAGGGGTTGAGTCTCTATATAAGGAGGATGCACCTCCGGATCTGGACCCTCGCAACCTCGACAGCATCAAGGCCTCGGGGTTTGGTTAGAGATTGTCAACGTCTCGACGGTGGCCATTGCTAGGAGTGGGAGGAGGGAAAAGTATACTAGAAATGTCAAAAGTTATATACGACACTTATTTTAATGTCAATTTTTTTTTTTTAAATCACTTAAATGTTACTTAAACAAAAACGACCATTAAGTCTCAACTCCGATTTTGAATGTCAGAAATTTGATGTGGCAAAATTTTGATATTTTTTCCACTGTGTGGCTTGCCAGCAGCCCGATTCAGCATAAAAAGCTCAAAACGACGACGTTTAACAAGTTTCACCTGCCTGCATGACCCAAAACGACTTCGTTCAGCAAGAAAAATCAATTTCTTGCTAAACGATCGACAGAAAGGGGATGCGGCAGGGAATTGCTCTTTGGCTTCTTGTCTGGGCAATTCATCAAAACCACCTCAAAATCCGCCGTTAACAAAGTCGATCCGTTTGCAAACCTCGGCTAGTTCGAATCGCGGTTGGTGTTGCCTTCTTCACCGGCCAAGTCCCTCGATGCGGTTTCTGGAGCCGTTTTGTTCCGATCTACCAAGCAATCGCGTCCAGCAACTTTCCTTTCTCGTGGGATGGTAGTGATATATTGTTACGAGGAGGAGGACGCTAGAGACAAATGGTCTGGTTTAGAACAAGGACGATGGATGCGATGACGAGTTGGTGATGACTTTTGAATGGCTTATTGGGTGGCATCGGAGGACGGTAAGTGGCGATGGTTGGTGTTGTAAATAAATCAGGGCATTCCCTATTGGAGGCTTGGATAAGACTTGTTTGCTCATTACAACCGGATAAACTTTATTTATGTCCCCTAATAATTTAATCTCATGCACTATTCTCAATGTCTTTAGCATTACTCGACATAAAGTCTAACATTCTTCTTATTATAATATATCCAATTTGCTGAAATTTCAAACTTCACTTAAGCCTTTTACTTTACTTCCATTTGAGGAAAGGAAGAACATGCAAAACTACTTCCTCATGCACCGGTTACTAGTTTATCATTTCAAATCAAACTAGATTTGAACGCAAGGTTGTGTTGTCCAAAGGAGATGTTCCCTGATAAGTTCATTGCACATGGTAAGTTGAAGCCCCGAAAATATTTTCTATAAATAGCATAACTGATCACCACATATATCACCTTGAACCAACATCAGCTAATTCCTTGAGCATCATGAATTCTCTAACCATCATCATCTCTCTTGTCTCTATTTCTCTCTTTCAACCTACTCATGCCCAAAACTCACCCCAAGACTATCTCAACTCTCACAATGCCGCTCGGAAGCAAGTTGGCGTGGCGAACATGACATGGGACAACACGCTTGCTGCATACGCCCAAAGCTATGCGAACCAACGAATCAGCGACTGCAGCCTCGTGCACTCCAATGGACCCTACAGCGAGAACCTTGCCAAGGGCACCGGCACATTCACTGGCACCTATGCCATCGGCTTGTGGGTTGCAGAGAAGCAGAACTATAATTACAACACCAACACCTGCATGAGCGGGTGTGACTGCTTGCACTACACTCAGATGGTTTGGCGCGACTCGGTTCGAGTTGGGTGTGCTAAGGTTCAGTGTAACAATGGGTGGTGGTATGTTGTGTGCAATTACGATCCTCCAGGCAACTATGAAGGAGAACTTCCATACTAGGAAAGGCTTTTAGAGTGACAAGCTTACCTATGGCCTATTGTTATATGCGTCATGGGTGTGACATAAAAAATAAAGGGAAAATAAAAATGACTAGCTTGATATGATTCATGAGCTAGTTTAGAAAAATATGGATGTATAACATGTTGCTCATAAGAGCATCTTAAGCAGATTATTACTAGAAAATTAGCAATATTTTGCGAATGTTTGAAATGGCTTTTGTAGATTTAAGTGTTCTTGATCATCAACTGATTATCTGCTTTTGTAATGAAAGGATGCATGAGAACAAAGTGTTCTTTTGACTTTTACGCTTCATGATATAACGGGAAGGGATGGTTTGGAGTTAAACACCCCATAATAGATTACTTCCTTGCGTATATTATCCTGGATACAAATATCCTCTAGTGTAATACATTGTCCAATTGAGCAATACAAAAAGTCAATATTCTTTCACATTGTGACTTGATGTTAGCATTAGATTGTTCCTGTTCTGATCTCAATTCATGATGTTTTCAGCGTGCCCCTAATTTTGATCCTAATGCCAAACTTGAGCTGCTTGATGGCATTCTATTGCGGATTGTTACACTATTGATAGTTGACCTGCAATTTGGTATATATTTCATGGGCACTTGCCCTAATATAGCCTATTTCGTCCATACTGTGGTCGGTTTTGTTTGCTTAGCATTTTCGTCACTATACCATGGTGTTATGTATTTTGCACCACATCTATGGCATTGGATGCGGATCCATTGTACCATTGGTTTACTTATTTGATGTCTCCAATGCCAAATCAAGACATGAGTCTCTCTTGTTAATTGTACACCTTCCCCAATCATTCCTCAAAATCCCAACGCCAATCTTTTCTCTCCCTCTAGTCTATCTCTGTCCCCTGCCGAGCCGTACAACCACATGTAGCTCGTGTCACTAATGTGCCTCCACTGCTAATATAAATCGTCACCTTCTTCGCTCCACCATTTACTGTTGGTGTTGACTAGGGATCGTGTCATGCTCCGTTCACCCTCTCTCCCATATCGCTTTAATGTCGGTCGCTGTCCCTGCTTTCGCATAGCTCTTTCTCCCTTTCTCATTTGAGGGCAGCCAAGCTTGCCCGAATGGCAAGTTTATGCCTTTGGTGGGTCTCAAGACCTTGCGTCGAGCTCCTCTCGTCATCTACAATCAAGTTGTTGACAAGGATGAGATCAAAAGGCCATCTCAAGGTTTGGGGATGCCTCCTACATCTAGCCTGTCCATTGAGATTTCCATGAGATCTTAAAGGCCATATTGGTTAAATCAGGTCATCAATGGTGGTTTGGAGACCTTAGAAATTTGGCGGTGAGAGAAGAGACAGTGAAGGAGAGAGTGTTTTGGGTCGGCAAATAGAGAAAGCAAACATGGTCGTGGATGACACAAAGGAGAAAGTAGTGAGACGTGGAGGAGGCGACCGTGATGATAGGTGGCCGCAATGGCCGTAGACGGTGGTTAATGGTGAAGAAAGAGAGAGGGTTGGTTGAGTGGGAAGACTTGATGAGGATAATTAGACATTGTAATAAGCACACCGACAAGTGCAACAAATATGCATCCATGTTCCCTTTTTGATCATGTCCCATTTATGTCTTTGTTAACTCTCTATCTCTATCGACCAAAAAAAAAAAAAGGTCTGTAATTCGATGCCATAGCAAAGAAAAAAGATAAAAGAAAAGGAGGTTTGGAGAGGAGGTAGGGGGGTCTCACACGGTGGCTGTTGGTGTTGGCAACATGACTGCAACATAATTTCGTCGGCAACGTTGCCCAAATTTGATCAAGGATGGCTTCCAATTGATAGTGAGGTCACTCTCAACAACAACATCGAGAGTTAGCCTTGACCCCATGATCTTGTGATAAGGTTGTCTCCCTCTCCTTGCCTTTGGATTTGATCAAGCTTGATCTCCAATTGACCGTGGGCTCTCGTTTAAGCACGACATTAAGAGTTGGCCTTGAGCTCGTGACCTCACGGTGAGGTCACATTCTAATACACAAGCGTGCGCAGAGAGAGAGGTAAGGGCAATGGCCCAACCATGATAATTAAGCAATGCATCGATCCACATTGGCATCGTAAATGAAGAGAACTGGGCAAATAAGCAAATTCATCAAATTTTACATGATTACTTGGTGGAAATAGGTGGACTTAACTCCATACATCCACTTTCCACGATTATAAAATAGGTAGGTAGACTAGTTAGGGAGACATTCATGTAAATTTGCTAGCACTACCTATGCAAGATGATTTTCTCTACTAGTGAAAAAGTTCCAAGACGAAACGAGAAAATTGATTTAGCTACATGCTTATCATCCTCTCTTTGGCTTCATAACTCACCTTGATCAAGTGTAATTTCCTTATTGCCTCGGTCATGCCCATCCGATCCGGCGGTGATTCCATTGAACATGCGACTCCAACTTCGAATACAGAGAAAATGCAATCTCTAATTTTCATCTCTTGTTGTCGATCACCAACTTCACTCCAAAGCCTTAAGTCTATAATGTCCATTGCTTGATCCGAAAGAGCCATTTGGACAAAGTTGTGGAGGTTAAGATGGTGTCCAAAGGCCTCTTCAGTGGGTCTCTTTCCTGTGAACATCTCCAATAATAAAATGCCGTAACTATATGCATCCCCAAGTGTGGAAACCTTGTGTCCCATGCCATACTCTGAAAATTTCATCAAGACATTAATAGGAACGAACATACATTTTTTCTTGAAGTCAATTGTTTAGAAAAAGCTTCTAAGTCACATGGGATTTTGCTTTATGTCCATTTGCAAGAGCTTGCCAAAGAAAATTGTGAGGGATCGTGCCTATCACACCCAATATAGAGAGATGGCTTGCAAGCCCTCATTCACTTCACAATCGGGCCCACTATGCATGGCAGAGGCCAAGGGATCCTTAGAGCAAGGCCAAGGGTCCCAAAGCCCCTACTGGTTTTTTGCTTTCATTTCTCTCTGTTTAATTTTTCGTTTAGTTTACTGTATATGGCTGATGTTTGGCGCCGGTCGTATGAACTCTTATAAAGTGCATCAACCGTTGAGAAATGCATTAATGGTAGAGAAATAGGATTTTAGAATTCATGTAGTGCACCAAAGGTCAGTTAACAACGTATAAACTCTTCTTCTCCAAAACTACTAAGTGCAACAAAAGTTGTCTCATGTTTGCTACACAAATTGCCTAAACATCAAAAGTGGTTTTGTCCTTTAGTAGGATACGGGTGAAAATAGAAACAAAAGAAAATATGTTGGGTGAAGGCCTTGGCAGAAGTCTCTGTGTTAACTAATTTTTTTTTTTTTTTTTTTTTTTGGTCAGGTGTTAACTAAATTTGAATAGTTGGTTTTTTGACTGGAAACATATGCGATCCACGTGATGCTCATCATTTTCATGATACAAATTATGTAAAACACCTATACCACACTTTCTTTATGCAAAGACGAGAAGAAAATGCCAAGAAGAACAGGCAAAAAATAAACACACGGGGGGGGGGGGAGAAGAGACTTATAGTGATTTGTTGACCGTGATGGATTTATACTTGTAAATGTGTAAATTTGTCTTAATATGCTCTGCCCAATAAGTTCAGGGAAAGTGATAGTTGGGTAGAGGCTAGAGCCCATCGTGTTTGTCAATTAGTGTATCTTCCAACAGTTTCTGGCATAAATGTCACGTCATCGAATATATTTTTCTAATATTAAATTATTGGTCATGAAAGAGTCTGCCATGAAGAAAAAATTACTTATTGTTAAAACCTTAAGTCATAACATTCCAAAAGAGATTCGCAATTTGTTTTAATGGCATGAACGTGATATGAGACAAAATACGAATTATAAAAAGAAAATATAAATATGAGAGGATACAATATGCTTAATCTATTTATTCACATGGATTCACAAGTTTTCTAAAAATTTTCCACTCATTGATCAAAATTACGATGGTTTATTCTCATCTTAATTTAAAATACGATTAGGGCAAGCTACTATTAATCTTTTGGGATAAGTGCATTGGAAGTCTTAAAATTTGTCATGAAAATGCAATTAAGTCCCAAAACTTTCAAAAAGTGCAATTAAGTTTTAAAACTTGTTACAGAGTGCAATTTAGTCCTAAAACTTTCAAAAAGTGCAATCAAGTCCTAAAATTTATCAAAATGATTCAATCTAAGTCATTCCATTGATTGCACTTTTTGAAAGTTTTAGGACTCGGTTGCACTTTCGAGACAAGTTTTATGACTTTATTGAACCTTTTGAAAGTTTTAGGACTTGATTGAACTTTCTTGATAAGTTTTAGAACTTAATTGCACTTTTTGAAAGTTTTAAGACTCAATTGCATTTTCATGATAAGTTTTAGGACTTCTAATGCACTTATCCCTAATCTTTTCGTACAAAAAGATACGTATTTTATTTTATTTTATTTTTTGCGGAAGCTATTAATAGCGGAAAGAGGAATTGAGTTGTGAGAAAGAGGTGTCAAAGCATACAAATCATAACATAATGTCGAATAATTGTTTAGTCAAACTTTTGGCACTCACATATTACTATCGCAATCAAATAAAAACTAATCGAGAAAATATGACAGTTTCATACCAGGAGGCACATAGCCGATGGATCCTCTGACTGCGGTTGAAGTTGAACTACCCTGGTCTTGAACTATTATGGCTTCGGTAGACATCGTTGAAATGATCTTTGCAAGCCCGAAATCTCCAACTCGAGCCATCATGTTGTTGTCCAGAAGCACATTACTCGGCTTCAGATCTCCATGGATGATGGCCGGATAGCAACCCTCGTGGAGATATTTGATCGCGGTAGCTATGTCAATGGCGATGTTTAATCTTTGCACTAGTCTCAGATTTCTTGATTCGCTACACTCATCATCTTGTCCTATGGTTCCAGGGTGCAGCCACTCCTCCAAGCTCTCATTAGCCATGAACTCATATATTAGAGCTTTGAAGTCATTGCCGCCAAAGTCCACGCTCGAACAGACACTTAGTATCTTCATGAGGTTTCGGTGTCTAATGGTTCCTAGAGTTCGACATTCAGAGATAAAGCTCCTTGAAGCACCTCTTTGCATTAGATTGAGCACCTTTGTTGCCACCGTGGCACCTCCATCAAGAATCCCCTTATAAACTGTGCCATATCTCCCTTTACCAATCAAATTGGTCTCAGAGAATTTGTTAGTCGCTCTCAAGAGTTCTTCATAAGAAATCCTCAAGAATTGGTTCTCGAAAGATAATGAAGTGGAGGCATTGGTTGTCCTCTGCTTCTTTTTGTGATAAAAAATAGACAGACATAGGAGCAACAAAGCTAAACATAACCAACTGCTAGCTACCACATATATTACTTTGGCCTTGGTTGAAGAAGACTTCTTAGAGCTTGATGATTTGCAAAGAGGAAGCTTCAGATTGGGAACACCTCCACAGAGTTCCGTATTTCCATAAATCGATACAGAACTTGCATTAAGAAAAACTCCATTCTCTGGAACTTGTCCTTCGAGTTGATTGAATGACAAATTCAAGTACTTGAGTAGTGAAAGCTTGGAGAGAAAGCTCGGGATTGGACCAGAAAAATTATTGTTGGAAAGGTCCAACTCTTGTAGACCCCGTAATGAACTTAAAGGTTCGGGGATTTGACCACGAAAAAAATTAGCTTCTAAGTAAAGTCGTTCCAAAACCAAGCACTCGCTGATGGATGCTGGAATTACGTTGGTCAGCCTGTTGTAAGACAGATCTAATTCACCAAGATTCTTTAAAGATCCAACTTGCATTGGAAGAGATCCACTTAAATTATTATTCGCTAAACTTAGGACGATCGACAAGGAATAAAGACCCATGATTTCAACAGGAACTGAGCCAATTAGGTTATTGTTCCAAAGATCAAGTAAATTTAGTTGCTTGCAGTTGCCGAGACTTTTTGGTATGTAGCCTTGGAAAATGTTGGAGGAAAGGTCAAGGATACCCAACGACGTAATGTTACCAATTGAAGATGGTATCTCTCCAGTCAACATGTTGCCATCCAAATAAAATTGTTGCAACTTGTAAAGTGCTCCGATGGAATCGGGAATACAATCAGTTAGGAAATTATTTCTTAAACCCAAGAAAGACAAGTTGAAGAGATTTCCGAGGGCTAAAGGAATAGATCCTTGGATCCGATTGCTTGACATAGAAATCGACTCAATGCTGGTGGAGAGATTGGAGAAGGATCTCGGCAACGATCCGTGAATCAAGTTCCCTGACATCCCGAGAGTTTTTAAGTTGGAACAATTAACTAAAGAAGAAATAAAACTCAAGTTATCCTGCAAGTGGTTATGACCCAATTCAAATATATAAAGGTCCTTCAGCCTTCCCAGATTTTTCGGTATTGGCCCATGGAAATTGTTGTTGGAAAGGGAAAGTCCCCGAAGACCTGTGGCATTTGTTAACGTTGACGGAATCATCCCGGTGAACAAGTTATAGGAAGCGCCAAGGAAATACAGAGAAGAACTAGTGCCGACATCATTGGGAAAGCTTCCCCAAAACTGGTTATAAGTAACATCGAAACAAATAATGTCAGAGATGTTTAAAATCCCTGCTGGAACCTCACCGGTTAGTTTGTTGAAACATAGTTCGAAAAGTGTCAATCTCTTAAGTCTGGACAATTCCTTAGGTATTCCTCCACTTAACACATTTATTGCCAGGGAGAGCAGTCGTAGCTGTGAGAGGTTTCCAATCGAATGAGGAATAGAACCTACAAGATTGTTCCGAGCCAAGCCCAAGCCTTTAAGTCTTGTTAAAGAACCAAGATTAGAATGAATTCCCCCCACAAGTTGGTTATCTATGAGATTCAGGGTCTCAAGGTTTGAGCAGTGGGAAAGATTGGAGGGTATCAGCCCACCAAATGAGTTGTTACTAAGAATAAGAACACGTAGCTGAAGCAAGTTGCCAATCTGTGGTGGGATTTCGCCATGAAAGCTGTTGTTCTGCAGACATATGACCCTTAGAAAAGAGAGGTTACCTATGTGAGGAGATAGAAAGCCATCCAAGCCTTGTAATCCCAAGACCAGAGATGTGACCCTCCCAGGATGTCTTTTGCTGCACAAAACACCTTGCCACTCACAATGATGAGTAGAATCATTCCAAGAGCTCAAGACCCCAAATGGGTCTTTGTGTATTGCTTTTTTTAAGAAGGCTAACGCGAACCGATCCGTTTGGTTTTGTGAGTATGCTTTGGAGATTGTGATTGAGCTCCACCACCACAAGAGAATAGAGTTGAGAATAAAAAAGAGGTGCTTCCCCATCTCGTCCAGTGATCCACTTTCAGTCTGAGCTGAATTTATAAACCTCCTCTCTCTATGCACAAATCAATTATTGACTAACTCCATCATGGGAAGTTCCGTAAACTTTCTCTCTCCTGAAGACTGAAGACTGAAGATTGAATAAATTATTATAAAATAATGTGGGAACTAACCAAATTTAGTAATTAATTAATGCAAAATCACTGAGAAAATAAATGAGAAACAATGAAGAACTCCTGAGATTTCCATGGTTCAGTTCGAAAATCGATATCTATGCAGCTGGAAGAGTAAGCAGCTATAATCCACTAAAAATCGGAGAAAAATAGAGTTACAATTACTTGCAAGTTTGAGTGTTTTCCACACCTTGATTACATTTAAACTCTCCAATGGAGTTCTTTTCACCCTTCCCTCACGGTACTAATTCGCAATTGGTCAAAAGCGAACCTATAAAAGGATGAGAAGTCTTTGGTTCTTGAAAGAAGATACATGAAGATGTTTTTTCTTCTTTAATGTGTTTGATTTCAAAAGAGTACTTTGAAAACCATTATAACTATCAAACAAGTTGCGGATAAGAAACTAATTTGGGTTTAAACTTCATTTGGGATGGGGAAAGGATGGCCTTTTTCTTCTTCTTTTTTCAGACAAAGAAATGATAACCAATTATATTGAACTCGAATTCCTTTATTTCATATTTGATGGCTAATGTTCTTTGAACGTTGAGTGGTAGTGAAGTTCGGCAGGTGAAAACCCTCCGCTCTTATGTTCACAGATGTATCTCTTTCTTGACTTTTTCGAGCAAAATTATTGTCCAATACTTTTCACTATCATCAATTTCGCAAGATTCACTTGCCATCAGAAAGATCAGGCAATGACGGAAGATGCATTAAAGATGATTTATTGTCCACTTGTAGTTTGCTATGTGGTTTTGTACACTAATATTTAAGGTGATAAAAAAGAAGAAAGGGAGGACAAAATCCAAAAAATGACAAATTGGCAAACTGAAGGTCAAAGACTGGACGAATTGGTGCCTCATGTTTTCCGTCAATTATGGGAGGGATTGAGAAGTCCATGGAGATGAAGACCAAACATTCCATCAATTGCGTTTTATGTTGTTCTTGTCGTTGCTGCCCTAGCTCATTATGAGATCTAGGGTATTCAATCGATCTCATTCAATTGAAAACATGCCTGGCTATACTTGCAAAGTACAAATATCCTCTTCAAGGGACAAGTTTATGAGATTGTATTTATTAGGGGAAAAATTAGATAGAAGTGCTCCTTGCAAGGTGTTATGTACTACAGAAATTCTAGCTACAAACTATCTACAAACTCTCTATTTTTGTGAATAAGCTAGAGTTCCAACGAAGGAAGGAGGCCCAAATTTTCAATGCATTCACACTTACAATATGTTTAGCATTTATTATTATCACATGTAGAAAAATGTCGTTTGACGAGGAAAGTATTATGGTTTTCAAGGAGGACATTGGGCATATCACCCTGATAGGGCTCTTTTCACCCTTCCCTTACACTATCAATTCACAATCGGCCAAAAGTGAACATGTAAAAGGATGAGAAGTCTTTGGGTCTTCAGAGAAGATTTACAAGGAGGTTCTTCTCTCCTTTAATGGGTTTGGTTTCAAAAGAATATTTGGAAAACTATTCTACCCATCAAATAAGTTGAGGATGAGAAACTAATTTGGCTTTAAACTTCATTTTGGATGGGGAAAGGACAGATTTTTTTTTTTGACAGAGAAATGATAACCAATCATATTGAATTCGAATTCCTTTATTTCATATTTGACGGATAAAGTTTCTTCAAATGTAGAGTGGTAGTGAAGTTTAGTAGGTGAAAACCATCCGCTCTTTTGTTCATAGATGTGTTTCTTTCCTTGACTTGTAGAAAAATGTTGTCTGATGAGAAAAGTATTGTGGTTTTCAAGGAGAACATTGGGCATATCACCCTGATGGGGCTCTTTTCACCCTTCCCTTACGCTATCAATTCACAATCGGTCAAAAGTGAACATGTAAAAGGATGAGAAGTCTTTGGGTCTTCAGAGAAAATTTACAAGGAGTTTCTTCTCTCCTTTAATGGGTTTGGTTTCAAAAGAATATTTGGAAAACTATTCTACCCATCAAATAAGTTGAGGATGAGAAACTAGTTTGGCTTTAAACTTCATTTTGGATGGGGAAAGGACAAATTTTTTTTCTTTTTTGACAGAGAAATGATAACCAATCATATTGAATTCGAACTCCTTTATTTCATATTTGACGGCTAAAGTTTCTTTGAATGTAGAGTGGTAGTGAAGTTCAGTAGGTGAAAACCGTCCGCTCTTTTGTTCAGAGATGTATCTCTTTCCTTGACTTGTAGAAAAATGTCGTCTGACGAGGAAAATGTTGTGGTTTTCAAAGAGGACATTAGGCATATCACCCTGATGGGGCTCTTTTCACCCTTCCCTTACGCTATCAATTCACAATCGGTCAAAAGTGAACATGTAAAAGGATGAGAAGTCTTTGGGTCTTCAGAGAAGACTTACAAGGAGGTTCTTCTCTCCTTTAATGGGTTTGGTTTCAAAAGAATATTTGGAAAACTATTCTAACCATCAAATAAGTTGAGGATGAGAAACTAGTTTGGCTTTAAACTTCATTTTGCGTGGGGAAAGGACATATATATATATATATATATATATATATATATTTTTGATAGAGAAATGATAACCAATCATATTGAATTCGAATTCCTTTATTTCATATTTGACGGCTAAAGTTTCTTTGAATGTAGAGTGGTAGTGAAGTTCAATAGGTGAAAACCGTCCACTATTTTGTTCATAGATGTATCTCTTTCCTTAACTTGTAGAAAAGACGAGGAAAGTATTGTGGTTTTCAAGGAGGACATTGAGCATATCACCCTAATGGGGCTCTTTTCACCCTTCCCTTACACTATCAATTCACAATTGATCAAAAGTGAACATGTAAAATGATGAGAAGTCTTTGGGTCTTTAGAGAAGATTTACAAGGAGGTTCTTCTCTCCTTTAATGGGTTTGGTTTCAAAAGAATATTTGGAAAACTATTCTATGCATCAAATAAGTTGAGGATGAGAAACTAGTTTGGCTTTAAGCTTCATTTTGGATGGGGAAAGGATAGATTTTTTTTTTTTTTTTTGACAGAGAAATGATAACCAATCATATTGAATTCGAATTCCTTTATTTCATATTTGACATCTAAAGTTTATTTGAATGTAGAGTGGTAGTGAAGTTCAGTAGGTGAAAACCGTCCGCTCTTTTGCTCATAGATGTATCTCTTTCCTTGACTTCTTCGAGCAAAATTACTGTCCAAAACTTTTCACTATCATCAATTCACAAGATTCGCTTGCCATAAAAAAGAACTGACAGTGGGGGAAGATGCATCAATTTCTCTTTTAGCACCACAACTGCATTGGTATACTCTCTTTTCCATTGGAGTGGATTCTTCTTCAAGAGCTTTTGTAAACGATGCATAAAAAAAGGCTGTTGGGGTGAAATCTCTAGGATAATTAACAATTTTAAGATACTATTGAACCTAATTATGAGAAATATTCCAATCAAGAATGTCATGCCTTGATCCTCAAATGCGTGCCCATCCCTTACCTAGTCAATTAATAACGACGTCCCAAGACGCATTGTCGACCCCTTTCATTTTAATACGTAAGCGGAAGTATATAATAAAATCCCCAAACAATAAAACAATGGGATAAAATAGTAGGACCATACTTTCACGCTTTAAAAAGCAACCACACTTATATACATTGCAAATCATGGTGCAAATGTATACAAGGCGAATCGTTAAGTCAAGCTCTAAACCATTGGTTCATAAAACAAATTCAGCAGAAAGGGAATCAACTCCTAGCAAAAGAGGATTGTCCTATGACTAACTAGTCCAATAGGATCATCAGTTCTTCGTGCTTCACCTTCTACACTTCGGGCCTCTGGTCCTTCACCAATGCCATCTAAGGATCTGAAAATGGTTATTCAATAACCAGTGAGACAATGTCTCAGCAAGTTCTACTTCCCTAAGACCCGATTAGGAGGGAAATATGCCTTAGGCTGCCTAAGCAAACACGGATCAGATGACATACCTTGGCCTCAGTTCCATCTTGCAAATCCACATTAATCACATATGCTTTATATCACATCAATCAATCATTGAATTACGTCATCACGTCAATTAAGAACTTAGATCGAATCATCGATCAATCAACCCAATCGATTACATGTCATCACGACCCATGCTTGGTCGGCACATTCAATACTATCTATAAGTCCGACCATAGTTCAGGATTGCTTACTATAAGCTGATATATAGATAGTATAGCTCGCACCAAGTTGATAAATAGTGTAATGCTCTCGCTAAGCTGATCGCCCGTAGGCTGATATAGTACACTAATAATGCTCTCTCTAAGCCCATCATATTGCTCTCGCTAAGCTGATTGGGTATACTGCTCTCGCTAAACTGACATATCGTTGTAGGTTGATATAGTATACCGGTATACTGCTCTCGCTAAGCTGACATGTCGCTTGTAGGCTAACATAGTATACCATCCCGACCATTCAATCAATTCATTCTTTTTATCATTCTCGATAAAATAGCCGTGTGTGGGGACACGGTCGGCCTTAGCCAAAATATCATAATTTCACCTTTTTAAATATCCCACTAGCTTCAATAGCCCATTACATATTTTTGGCATTGTAAATTGACATCCGGTAATTTTTCCCTTAATTACCAAAATTAAATAATTTAGGAATAAATTCCTACAATCATCATTAATTCAATTTAGCACAAAATAAAGCTCAATAAATAAATGAGCTGCACCTTGACAATCAACATAAAATTCTGATTGTTGGCTATCCGAACCTAATTTCTAGAAAATAAATAAATTAATTAAATAATTTCGAAAACTAATAAACAAAAGCAATAAATCAAATTTAGGCCCATAATGCCTTATTGGAAGCCGAGACGAGTCTGGAAAATTACTGAGACTCGTTCAATAAATAATAGAGCATGTCTACTTGCTAAGTACACTAACCATTCTCCTAACATGCATAGGTAAATCCCTAATTTAATTATTCTAATTTAATCTATCCACCTAATTACACTTAATTAAATCTAAACAACCCCTAAGCATCATTAACTGACTAATAAGGGATTAGTGAGTAAAACTCATTTGTGCAAAGTGAAGATTGGATCATCGCGATGGCGACGCAATGGCGGCCGAACTTGGGCTCGCGACGACACCAACGGGCTTGGACCGGGCCTGGAATTGGCCCAACAAATCTCAGCCCAATCTAAGATTTGTTTTTGCGTTGGACTAAGCTCGTTGCAGATGCTGGGCTTGGGCCTCAAAATCGCGGGCTTGGCTTCAAATGGGCCTGACCAAAATCGAAGATGGGCTGCTCCTTGGGCTGAACTAAACTAAACTAAACTGGGCTAAGTTGATTCCCACCAATTGTGGGCTAAGCTGCTATTGTGAAGATGGGCTTTGCTGGGCCCAATGGCTAGGGGTGAGCATTGGTCCAAGGTCAATCCTGGACCGACCTTGGATCGGCCCAACCCTACTGTCTTGATTTGGTTCCCAGGGAGACTGGGTCGGTCTTTGGTCCTAAAATTCCTGGACCAACATTGTGTGAGTCGGTCCTCGGCCCCAGAGTTCAGTCGGTCCAACCCGGACCAACGGCCGACTATATATATAAAAATATCATTTATAATTTTTTTATATATAAAAAACCTTAAAATAAACGGCGTCAATAATATTAAACAGCTCTTTAGTAAGGAGTTCAAGTAATTTTACATTGTTATTTAATAATTTAGGTTTTTAATGTCTTTTACAGCGTTAATAGTCATAATTTACGAATGAGGAAAATGTTTTTGTAAGGAGTCCTCACAACATCCAAAAATGTATCTTATGGCATCTTCTTCTAGTATTCGTTCTCTTCTGTCTTATTTATCCTCTTAGTCTTCAATTTGCCAAAATCAAAAGAAACAACTTCTCCGCTCACAACTCGACACTCGCCTTGCTCGCTTTGGGCCACTCGTGCCACTTGCAGCTCGATGTTTGCTTGGCTTGTTGCTCCCCGCTCGACATTCGATGCTCATTCCGTTCGATGCTCACCCCACTTGACCCTCACCGATTGCCTTCCTTAGTTGACCTCGCTCATCATCGAACCCATTAGGTCGGTACGGTCCTTGGTTTCCCTTTCAAGGAGTACAAAAAATGAAATAAAAAATTATTGGTTGGTCCTAGGTTGACCTTGAAACCGGACCGAATCATTGGGTCGGTCTGGTCCTTAATCGCTTTTTTAAGGAGTACAAAAAATGAAATAAAAAATTATCGGTTGGTCCCGGGTTGATCCTGAAACCGGACCGAACCCATTGGGTCGGTCCAGTCCTCGATCCCAAGCTCAATAGGGTCGGTCCTTGGTCCCAAAAATTGAGGGCCAACATTGTGCGGGTTGGTCCTAGGGTGAGGGGGTGGACCAGCCCAACCCGGACCATGCTCACCCCTACCAATGGTTGAGGATGGACCGCAAGTGAGGAAGCAGGTGGGCGGCTTCACGTGGGAAGACTTTGCTGGCCGAACTCCTGCTTGTGAAGTTGAAATGGCTGAGCTGGCGTCGAGGAGGGGCGATCTTCGTTGCTAGGCGCTGGCCGAAGGAGGACAAATCGGTTGAGTTGGAGAGCTGGCTTTGGTCGATTGAATTTCACGCGGCAGAAGCAATGGAGAAGCACGTGGGAAGGGTTGAAGCTTGCTCGGTGGAGATGAAGACATGAGCAAGCTGGACTAAATTCCTGGACTTCCTGCTAGGATTTTGGGCTGAAAACACGCGGACAAGGGGAGACAGCGACTGCAGAGGCTGCACGCGGGGAGGCTTCACTAGTGTCGAGCTGCTTCGGTCAACAGAACATGAAGTCATCCTCGGTGGAAGGTTTCGTGGAGATGGAGTGGAGCAAGCGGCAGATACTGAAGGAGGATTGCTGCGTCTTCGAAGGAAGATTAAAAACAAGCAAAAGTGTCATGACCTAAATTTCGGGTGCACCACCTATGGTTTAGGCTAATGGACTACTAAGTCTTAAACTTAACTCGGGCTCTCCCAAGCCCATACCAATTCACGACTTAGGTTTGAGTTTTTAACATGCAAATAGATTTTATTTAGGAGTCCCCACTAATTAGTTTATGGTAGGTCGATTAGACACCTAAGTAAAATAATGAGATAATTATTTTACTCCTACGAACCAGAGATTATGGGTATGGGGACTTGGTTACACTAGATTTCTCTAATGTCCTTTCGGTACCATTTCTTTTTTAATTTTCAAAAATGATTTTGCAAGCAGCTTGGATTTATTTTAACCTAAATTACTATCATGCAATGGGGTGATCACACAGATGCTCAATCATTATTAAACATTGAATAAAAAGATGAATAAATAAATTGCATCACACAAAGCAAGCGATCATTTTTTGGGTTTTCTTGAAATTAGAATTTTTTCATAAAAACATGCATTGTAACTACATGACTTAATTTTACTAATAAAAAAATTCTAATTAAATGATCCTATTATGCAAACTAATTAACATGCACCTAGTATTTTTTGTATTTTTTATTGAAATTCGGAGTTAATAAAAACCCTAATTAAACTATCTAAAAAAGTAATTTTCTAATTTATTTTAGAGATTAATTTGACTTAAACCATATCCTATTTTAGAAAAATATTTTTTAGAAAAATGAGATAATTAAAATGTGCAAACATCATTTAAAACCCTATTTAAAAAAAAAAAAAAAGGTTATTTAGGTCCAACCCTAACTTATTTCTAAAATGCAATCCTAAAAATGTAAAAAAATTTTAATTTACTAAACCTACATGTCCGATTTACTAAACCTATATGCTCATGCAGAATTTTGATTTTTTTTTAAAGATAAGTAATTATTAAATAAATATTAAATCTAAACTATCAACAAAATAAAGGATTAAAATAATCGAAAAAATAACCCGGTGTCTCACGAGGTCAAATTAACGATTATTCTAACCCTAATTATCACAACAAAGAGTTCAAAATAATTAAAAATCTGATCCGAAGTCTTACAGATCAAATTAATAATTATAATGATTTAACAATTAAAATTCTACCAAAAAGCCCAAAAATTAATATAATTAAAAAATGATCCCATGTCTTTTAGATCAAATTAATAATTACAATAATTTCGGACAAAATCCTTGCGGGTAATGCCTATAATATCCATAAACTAAAAATCACCTCACAATATTCAAACTTATACAATAATAGCAAAACCAACTAAAAATAAAGTAAAATAACATAAAATAAGAAAAATAAAAATAAAAGAAAAAAATGAGCAACCTAAGGAAAATGGGGGGGCTGCAGGTTGGTTGGCGCTAGATGGACGGTGGCCGGCGTTGGAGCTCTGGCGAGGGCTAGGGCAGTGGCGCAGCTTGCTGAACGGCGGGGGCGTGGGGCCAGTTTAGGCGCGGGAGGTCAGGAGCGGTGGGCTTCAAGGCTCCGGCGAGGGCTGGGTGCAGTAGGTTGCGGGCACAAACACGTGGTGGCGTCGGGCTCCGAGCGGCGGTGATGGCATTGGTGGTGTGGAGGCGTGGACTATTGGGTGCTGGCAAAGGTGTCATGGGCAGAAGGCTGTAGGCGCGACTGAGCGGATTGGTCAGGCGGAGGGTGACGCGGGTAGGGCGACGGCGGCGTCGGATGGAGGCTCTGCAGGGGCATTGGGTTGGAAGGGCAGCAGTCCGGCTTAGGCGAAGGCGTGGTAGAGACTGGCGGAGGGTGATCTGCAGAGGTGGGTCGCGTACGTATCGGGGACTTGCTGTCTTCGGGATTGCAGCGTCAAGCATGATGAGCAAAGCTGGACGCGAGCGTTGTAGGTTTGAGTTTGTGAGTTGCTGGCTTCGGGTGCGGAGGTGCAGCGGGCAAGACCGATGCAGATTGCTGTAGGTGCTCGGGCTCGGGCTCTTCTGTAGGGGTGTCGGTTGGAGACGGGTGACGAGTTGGTGCGATCGGCGGCCGGGCAAGAAGGCAAGCGTGGGTCGACGCCGAGTGGTCACGGACGGCTGGCGGAGTGGCGGTGGTTGGCGGCTCACCTACCGGCGTTGGGTGGCACCGACGCGGTGGTGGCGAGCGGTAGTGCGCGGGGGACTGGCCACAGCCACTAGGGTACCCACGAAGAAGATGAATAGCTCCCTTTTTTTTTTTTTTCTTCTTCTTCTTCTTTTTTTCTTTTTCTCCTCTCTCTATTGCACATCCCTTCCTCTCTGCCCCCTTCACTTTTCTGCAGAAGCTTTTTGCTTGACTTTTCTCATTATCCCCAAAAAGTCTTTCTCTTTTGTTTTTCTCAAAGGAACGAACGCCAAGAGGGGAAAAACTTTTCTTCTCTTTTCTTTGTGTTGAATTTTTTCGACCTCGAGAAGCCCCCTTTCTCATCGTACACTGTTGCTTTTAATAGGTAAAAATAGGTGATATTCGTAGAATATTTCATAGGTAAAAATAGGTGATCTTTGTAGAATATTTCATCTTTTTTTCAAATATACACGAAGATAGCCTATAACCTCCCAATCACAAAAATCCTCTTATTTCCATTATCTCCTGAATATTCTCTACTGATTTTATCGTCTATTTCAAAAGATAAGATTACAGTAAGATTTTCTCAAATTTCAAAAATCCATCATAATATCATATCAAATCTCAATTTCTCACGAGATAATTAATTAAAAAAAATGGGTTTTGGCTAATTTGCTCCTTTCGTGGGCATAGTCCGGCTTGTCAAGCTAGAGCTCAGAATATTAATTTGAACCCATCCACCACTGATCCAATAAATAAATGCAAAACATGTAAATTAAAAATAAATGCACCTACATTTATATGCTAGGCGATTAATATATATTTTTTTTAGGGGTTAAAAATTAATCCCTTATTTTTTAATGCAATAAATAAAATCGCCAAAATTTAGGTGTCAACAGCTGCCCCCTTTGAAGATGAGCTCGTAGAGGTTGCCTTCAAAGATAAATTGAGACCTAAATTTTAACCATGCACATATAATGAGTGATTTTTTTTGTTGGAAAATGAATCCCATTTTAAAATACAATTTATATGATGCAAGAAAATGCAAATGGTAAAGGAACCTACCTGGAATAACTTACTTTCAAGGAGGGTAGAGTAACTCAAGATAGATTGGTGTTACATGTCCAAGATCCCTACCATTCTACGGTCGCCCAAAATAGTAACATGGCTTCGCAAAGAGATTGCTTTCCCAGGACCTATACCATTCTACGATTGCCTAGTATGGCATTGTTTGGTTGTGTCTAGGACCTATACCACTCTAAGGTCGCCCAGTATGGCAATTGTTTGGTTGTGTTTAGGACCCGTACCACTCTATGATCGCCTAAACGGGGATTCATTTTCCAGGACCCATACCATTCTACGGTCGCCTGAATGGGGAAATAGATGTTGTCTAGGACCCGTACCATTCTACGGTCGCCTAAACGGGAATTCACCTTCCAGGACCAATACCATTCTACGGTCGCCTGAATAGGGAAATAGATGTTGTCCAGGACCCGTACCATTCTACGGTCGCTTGAGTAGGAAAATAAATGTTGTCTAGGACCCGTAAGACCCGTACCATTCTACAGTCGCCTAAACGGGGATTTATCTTCCAGGACCCATATCATTCTATGGTTGCCTGAATCAAATTGAATCTGGAGAAAAATCTTTGGGGACAACTCAATCGAGTGTCGATTAAAAGGGACCCTAGGCTATGAAAGCACGCTAAGTCAATATAAATAGACATCAGGCTATGGAAGCATGCTGGGTCGATAAAGAGTGACTCTGGGATACGAAAGCACGCCATGTCAAGAATTGGACATTGGGCTATGGAAGCACGTCGGGTCGATTAAAAGAGACATCGAGCTACGGAAGCACGCCGAGTCAATGAAAAGGGACACTGGACGAAAGCACGCCAGGTCAAGAACTGGACACCGGACTACGGAAGCACACCGGGTCGATTAAAAGAGACATCAGGCTATGGAAGCACACCAAGTCAATGAAAAGGGACACTAGGCTACGAAAACACGCTAGGTCAAGAACTAGACATCGGGTTATGAAAGCACATCGGGTTGATGAAAGGGACTCTAGGCTACCAAAGCACGCCAGGTCAATATAATGGACAACTTGACCGAGTCAAGTCTCGAGAATAGATAGAAATATACTTACTTGGTGATATCTCTGATTCTTGGGGATATGTCTTCTGGAACTTAGATATTCTGTGGAGGCCTCTCACCTCTTGGTAGAATTAAATTTTGGAACATCAAAGATGCACCTTGAATGTTCATGATGGTTTTTCATCTCCTAATATCATGAGGCATGTTGAAAGGAACTTGAATGTCGGGAGCTCATGGGCCTTTGAGAAAACATTATCTGTCAGATATGATTTAGAGCAAAAATGCATTTACCAAAGAAATAAGCAATTAAGGCTATTCTGGAATGAACACTTCAAAATCTACTGAAGCTTTTATCAATTCAATTGGGGTTCATGCATAATGACCTTTACATCACCCGAATTTCCACTGGAGAGAATTATCGTTCAAGACAATTTTCACTCATGACATGGATTTCCTAAGAATACAAAACGAGAGATTTTCAGTTAGAAAGGACTTTCACTCACTCTCATTCAAAAGGGCTTTTTCGGAGAATCACTCCATCTCATCATAATGACAGAGGTCCGAGTATTCTCGCAAGTGGTACGACCTTACCAATATGAGGGGTCTTTAACAGGACCGTAATGTGGGCTTGGTCAATGGCTTAACAATGGACTCTTTGAGTTAAGGCTATTGAAAGAACAGCTTCGCAATCATCTCCAGGTTTACAAGTAAAAAATCCTGCAAAATGAGAAAGAAATAATCTTGCTCGCACTTGTTCGAGCGATGCTTATAAACATATGAACTCCTATGCTAATTCAAGTGCCCTAATCTGAAAAGACTTTGTAAGGGATGTAACGTAGGTTGGGTTCATGGGTTGAGAAATGAAAGGATCATTAGACTCAAAATATGTGTAAAAGGTGAGAGTTGATAATCATCTTGGCATTGCCACCAGTTTTCTTTTTCACCATCGGGGATTGTCTTCATGAAGTGCCCCATTGATTGTAAAAACTCAGCATTTGAGTTCTTTGAATATTGCTCCATTGGGATTCAATTCTTGCAATTGACAATCACCTATCTTGACTTTCTTTTTTCATCTATGGGCATTGGCCTTACTTTTACCAGCACACCACCTTTTCATGCCCCTAGTTTTCATGTATTTTTTTTTTTTTTTTTTTTCATGGGCATTGGCCTTGCTTTTACCAGGCACACTACTTTTTCATGCCCCTTAGTTCTATTTTGATTTTAATTCTTGCACACAATGCATGCATCAAGGAATTACACTCTGAATGACACTTGAACTTTCAAGGGTCTTCATCTGTCTTTTGCCTTGCCCCAGTGTGGGGGATGATCATCAACTGGGTTTAAAAAAATGAAATTGCAGGCTCAAGTGGGCTATGCAAAGGGTATAAATATGTAGGATAGAGAAATAAATGCTCTTCGTCATCTTAAGGTACTTAAATTAACACATGAATTCAATGTAATAGCATGACTTGAAGATTGTACAAGTGAGAGCAAGAAAATTTCAATTTATTTTTCTCACCTCATGATGCCATTTTATCTCCTAGTTGCCCCGATGTGGGGTGATTTTTGACAGGGGTAATTTGAAAAGAATATCCATAAGTGTATGGGCTCAAAAGGGTTAAGCAATGGATTATCTGTAGTGTTTGGGATAGAGAAATGAATTGCCTCTCATCATTTCAGTTGCCGTACCTTTTGCGAAAGAACTATTTACCTTGTGTATATGAACCTTACTACACTCATCTCACAAATGTATGAGTAGGGGACTGTGTATAGGATAAGGTTTGCCTTTCATCATCTCGACTCGTCTCATTTAGTATGCTCAATCAATTCCACATCATTCATTAAATTAGTTCATCTTGATGTTCTTTAGTGGAATTGGTAGATAGAACAAGTAAGAGTCATTATGCAAAATCTTTTTTTAAAAAAAAAAAAAAAAGAACTCAACAGCTTTAGGCATGAAAAATTATCAACTAAAAAAAAAACAGTTTTCCACACTGCAAAATGGTTTTAAGCATTCATTTAAGGATTCCTCTACAATGGGATTACCTCGACAGTTGATGTCTTTGGATTGTCCCTATCATTCAAAACTGAAAAGCCACTTTTGCCTCTGCACAAGAGAACGTGCATGAATATGATACAATATAACATCAAAGTAAAAGCAAATGGAATATCCATTCTTGGCTTGAGTCGAGATTTTATCTCAGTCGGGTCACTACTAAAATCCGTCATGCCCACAATCTTGTCACATCAACTCCTTAGAAATGTGTCCTTGACAGTTGGGCCAATTGCAACCTAGTGTGCCTTTTTCAGATGCATTCTCATCAGACCGAAAAGGTGATGCTCTGAAACATGAGGTAAATGAGTTAGAAAATTAACCATGGCTAACCTAATGCATGCTTTTGAAAATGGCTTCAAAAATGATTTTTTTTTTTTTGGATGAGGAAGCATGAAAGAGCCCGGTCCTCAGAATTTCTCCATGGATGATATTTTCTTTTGTTGTTGGATATCATCATTGGGCTGGTTTGGCATACCCCATCATGTCCTCAAAATTGGAAATAAAATTTGTAATTTCATTGAATAGAATCAAATGAATTACATTATTGGACTGGAAATTGTGATTCCTAACCCCTAAAAAGAGAAAAAAAATCGATAACGATTCCTAGAAAGCGAAAACAATTCCTAAAAAGGGATAAAAATTCCTAGAAAGCGATAAAAATTCTCGCATAGGGGAATGTGCAACAGTAACAAGGTACTCTTGCAGGCTAACACCCATATCTTTCGAAGGTCCTTCGTCATTGGCTCCTATGAAGAGGTCATTGAACAAACTTGTGATTCCTTCTAGGGCGTCATCAGAGCTTCCTGTCTTTGGAGGTGTTGGATCGTCCATCCCATCCCATCCATCTGGAACTATGTTGTGGGGATCAATATAAAAGCTAGGAAGAGCTGAGTACTTCACCCAATAATCGAATTTGTCACTTGGCTGCCCTAGAGTGTCCATCACTTCCACTTGCTTTGCCTTAAGGACATTATCAAGCTTAGTTTTTCAGCAGCGACCAACAGTGGGTCACCTTCCGGTTCAAGCATGTCGCCATTGCTCATTTGGGTTTTGCCTGCCTTCTTCGGGACTACTGTCTCGGGGAGAGCAGGTACAAGAGTCAAATCCGTTCGTAGGGATTGGATTTGAGCTGTCATGAATTGCATAGAGGTGACTAACTGCTGGAGCTGATCTTCTGTAGTAGAGATATGATTACGCATTTCAGCTTGATCGGCCATTCTAGCTCTTAATTGTGTAATAATGAATGAATGCGGCAGCTCCGTTGTCACCTAAAGGAGGAAAGAGGTAATGTAAGAACCAATGACAAGATAGGAAAATGGCCCATGACAATGGTCTGATTTTTTGTTTTTTACTTATTCATGAAAAGTTCATATAAGAAGGGAATTTCCTAAAAGAGAACTAGAAAAATAGACACCTTAGCAAGACCAAATTTCCTAGACATGAATTGAAAACAAATTTTCCAAAGTTTTCTTTTTTCAAAATGATTCATTGCATGGCAATTTCCTCATTTCATTTTTAATTGACAAAGGAATTAAATCAATGATTGACCTAGATTTTCATGGACCGACTCAAAAGTATGACAAAATAAATTGCATGGCATAGGGATAGAAGACTTACTTCATCAAGGAAAATCAACGACAATCACATAGACATGCACATGAGATGTGAGGCTCGATTTCTATTCTAAATGGCTTAACAAAGTGGAGCTAAAAGGATGATCTGACCGTTGTAGTCTCGCATTAATGTGTCAGGTCCCCCTAACTCGACTTAGTCAAATGGAATATCCAATAGTCACGCAATCAAGCTGATATGGACAAACACATTCGACACCATAAAAAACTTTCGGGAAGAGAAGGTCAACCTCTACATAATAGTCTCGCTTTGGAGGAAGTATCATTCTTAACACCATCCTAGAAATCCTATCGCAGCCCAGGTCCGGCCACAGGTTGTGTGTGCAATAGTGTAATGCTAAAGCAATAAAGCATGCACAACAGTTTAAATGCAAACAACACTTCAAATTAAGGAAAAATAAATCATTCATCTCACACCCTCCTACAAGACAAAGATTAACAAAGACTACTCCCCTTATACCTCCCATCTGCAAGAACATTTAACACCTTAGAAATGTTAGGGACGCACCTAGTATCCCTCGCTGCCAAACAAAAACATTTTTTTAAAAGAAAAAGAAAAATCGGCCTAAGTCCACTAAGAGTTTTATCTCAAGTCCCCAGCGGAGTCACCAAGCTATCGTGACCTAAATTTCGGGTGCACCACCTATGGTTTAGGCTACTGGACTACTAAGTCTTAAACTTAGCTCGGGCTCTCTCAAGCCCATACCAATTCATGACTTAGGTTTGAGTTTTTAATATGCAAATGGATTTTATCTAGGAGTCGCCACTAATTAGTTTATGGTAGATCGATTAGACACCTAAGTAAAATAATGGGAGAATTATTTTGCTCCTACAAACCAGAGATTATGGATACGGGGACTTGGTTACACTAGATTTCTCTAATGTCCTTTTGGTACCATTTCTTTTTTAATTTTCAAAAATATTTTTACAGCCAATTTGGATTTACTTTAACCTAAATTACTATCATAGAATGGGGTGATCACACAGATGCTCAATCATTATTAAACATTGAATAAAAAGATAAATAAATAAATTGCATCACACAAAGCAAGCAATCATTTTTTGGGTTTTCTTGAAATTAGAATTTTTCATAAAAACATGCATTGTAACTACATGACTAAATTTTACTAATAAACAAATTCTAATTAAATGATCTTATTATGCAAACTAATTAACATGCACCTAGTATTTTTTGTATTTTTTTATTGAAATTCGGAGTTAAGAAAAACCCTAATTAAACTATCTAAAAAAGTAATTTTCTAATTTATTTTAGAGATTAATTTGACTTAAACCCTATCCCATTTTACAAAACTATTTTTAGAAAAATGAGATAATTAAAATGTGCAAACATCATCTAAAACCCTATTTAAAAAAAAAAAAAAAGGTTATTTAGGTCCAACCCTAACTTATTTCTAAAAATGCAATCCTAAAAATGTAATCCAAAAAAAAAAAAAAATCTAATTTACTAAACCTACATGTCCAATTTACTAAACCTATATGCTTATGCAGAATTTTGATTTTCTTTAAAAGATAATTAATTATTAAATAAATATTAAATCTAAACTATCAACAAAATAAAGGATTAAAATAATCGAAAAAACAACCTCGTTGTCTCATAGATCAAATTAACGATTATCCTAACCCTAATTATCACGACAAAGAGTTCAAAATAATTAAAAATCTGATCCGAAGTCTTACGGATCAAATTAATAATTATAATGATTTAACAATTAAAATTCTACCAAAAAGCCCAAAAATTAATATAATTAAAGAAATGATCCGATGTCTCTCGGATCAAATTAATAATTGCAATAATTTCGGACAAAATCCTTGCGGATAATGCCTATGATATCCATAAACTAAAAATCTCCTCACAATATTCAAACTTATACAATAATAGCAAAACTAACTAAAAACTAAAGTAAAATAACATAAAATAAAAAAATAAAAATAAAAGAAAAATGAGCAACCTAAGGAAAAATGGGGGCAGCAAGTTGGTCGGCGCCAGATGGACGGTGGCGGCGTCGGAGCTCCGGTGAGGGTTGGGGCAATGGCGCGGCTTGCTGAGCGGCGGGGGCGTGGGATCACGACGCGGGGCGGTGTAGGTGCAGGAAGTCAGGAGCAGCGGGCTTTAGGGCTCCGGTGAGGGCTGGGCAGCAGCAGGTTGTAGGCACAAAGGCGTGGTGGTGTCGGGCTCCGAGCGGCGGTGATGGCGTTGCTGGTGTGGAGGCGCGGACTACTGGGCGCTGGCAGAGGTGTCGTGGGCAGAAGGCTGCAGGTGCGGCGGAGTGGATTGGTCAGGTGGAGGGTGACACGGGCACGGCGACGGCGGCGTCGGACAGAGGCTCCGCAGGGGCGTCGGGTTGGAAGGGCAGCAGTTCGGCTTGGGCGAAGGCGCGGCAGAGATTGGCGGAGGGCGATTTGCAGAGGTGGGTCGCATATGGATTGGGGACCTGCTGTCTTTGGGATTGCAGCGTCAAGCACGATGAGCGGAGCTAGATGCGAGTGATGCAGGCGTTCGGGTTTGTGAGTTGTTGGCTTCGGGTGCGGAGGTGCAGCGGGCAAGACCGGCACAAATTGCTGCAGGTGCTCGGGCTCGGGCTCTTTTGCAGGGGTGTCGGTTGGAGACGGGTGACGAGTTGGGGCGATCGGCGGCTGAGCAAGGAGGTAGGCGTGGGTCGGCGTCGAGCAGTCGCCGACGGCTGACGGAGCGGCGGCGGTTGGCGGCTCGCCTGCCAGCGTTGGGTGGCACCGGCGCGGTGGTGGCGAGCGGTAGTGCGCAGGGGACCGGCCATAGCCACTAGGGTACCCACGAAGAAGATGAATAGCTCCCTTTTCTTTTTTTCTTCTTTTGTTTTTTTTTCTTTTTCTCCTCTCTCTCTATTGCACGTCCCTTCCTCTCTGCCCCCTTCACTTTTCTGCAGAAGCTTTTTGCTTGACTTTTTTCATTTTCCCCAAAAAGTCTTTCTCTTTTGTTTTTCTCAAAGGAACGAATGCCAAGAGGGGAAAAACTTTTCTTCTCTTTTCTTTGTGTTGAATTTTTTCGACCTCGAGAAGCCCCCCCTCTCTCACCGTACACTGTTGCTTTTAATAGGTAAAAATAGGTAATCTTCATAGAATATTTCATCTCTTTTTCAAATATACGCGAAGATAGCCTATGACCCCCGATCACAAAAATCCTCTTATTTCCATTATCTCCTGAATATTCTCTATTGATTTTATCGCCTATTTCAAAAGATAAGATTACAATGTGATTTTCTCAAATTTGAAAAATCCATCATAATATCATATCAAATCTCAATTTCTCACGAGATAATTAATTAAAAAAAAACAACGGGCTTGGGCTAATTTGATCCTTTCGTGGGCATAGTCCGGCCTACCAAGCTAGAGCTCAGAATATTAATTTGAATCCATCCACCACCGGTCCAATAAATAAATGCAAAACATGTAAATTAAAAATAAATGCATCTACATTTATATGCTATGCAATTAATATATTTTTTTAGGGGTTAAAAATTAATCCCTTATTTTTTAATGCAATAAATAAAATCGTCAAAATTTAGGTGTCAACAAAAAGCAAGACTTGGGTGAGAGAGAATGAGCTCATCGCACGAAAGAGGAAGAGAAGTAGCTTGGCGTGCGAGAGAGAAAAGCCAAAGGAGAGGAGCGATGGCCTTGGCTTGCTGGAGAAGTTGCTGAAGGGGGGGGCAATAGTCAAGATAAAATATCCAATTTCATTAAAGTCTTGTCCCCTAGAGTCCTCATGTCTATCCACTTTGTTTCCTCAATTTCTTTCTAGCAATAATTTCCACAATTTAACTAAATTGAAGCCAATTTTGCTGCCCCAAAATCAAATTCCGAATTTCCTTAAATTTTGGCTCCAATTTCTTCATGAAATTTCTCAAATCAATGTCCAATTTTGTCGTGGAAAAAGCCCATAAAATTTCCACACTTTCCTATCGTCAAGTAGCTCAGTCTAGAAGTCAGAATTCTCTTCAATTGAGCCCATGCGAATTTCCATTAATTTTCCGCAACGTCCAAATCAATTTTGGTAAAAATCTCGGAATCTCTGAAAAATCTTCTGAGACTGAGTCGACATTTCTAGAATTCATTGTGACCTGACAGAATCTTCAATTTCTGAAATCAGACTTGAATTCACGGTTAATTTCCATTCGACGTGTTTTTAGCGCGACCTAGGCTACCGAGTAACTTTCAGGCATTTTTAGTGCAATTGACCCGTGGTCAATTTTCTTTGAGCCACTATGAATCCACTCGACTCATTTGCAACTCTTGGTTGTTGTGAAAATCTCGATGATTCAAATATGGACACAGGGTCCCAAACCAATAGGAAAATTAGTCTAGTGATGGTCAACGAGAATTTTCCAATTTAGGGGTGTCACCCACGATTAGCCACACTTCTCAGTCGAACCAGCCTATCTTTGATTTCGAATCGATTTTATATTGCGCCGTATTGGCTTCTAAAGATGAGCACGGTTGAGAAGCTGATTCCTGGTCGAATTCTCAAGTCTATTTGCCTTAAAATCCTTAATGGCTTACCTAGGTAGTCTAGTTATCTATAGAGTGATTAGCTCTGAGAACAGCCCTATAGGCGCGTCAATGAAATGCCCGATTTATTCAGTAGAAGACAGGGCTGAAAATCTGGGATGTCACAAAGAAAATTCAAGAGTTCTTGGCCAATACGATCACTAGGGGAGTATGTCCATTAGTCTCACATGAAAATTAACCACCCCAATTGAGAACTATGATGCACCAGATTGGCATGAACACCCATTGCATTTTAAAATGTTGCCCCAACTTATCAAGTGTTTAGAAATGCAATGTTTCAGTGGGCATAGTGAGACAAGTATTTCAAGAGTAATGTTACATGTAAATTTCTTACTAAATGACATGGCGGCTGCGTGGCTTGGCCATATCATCAAAAAGGTGTGAAGCCGTAATCAATCTAAAGATTATATTAAAATGGGAATTAAACATAAAAGGGTAGGATCAATTAAACAAAATTTAACTTTTTATATTGTTATCTTTCTTTTCAATGTTGTAACAAGTGTCCTCTCAAACATCCCCTTAGGCCTAGCCAAAATTTTTCTGTTTTTTGGACTTAAAATAAATAAAAATATATATTTTTCAACTCAAAAATCACTTTAACTATTTTGAACTTGTTCATGACTTTATTAAACTATTTTGAACATAAATAACGAACTTTCTAAAGTTTTTAGATTTTATACTTATATTGCATATTCTATTGTTAAAAAATTAATTTGGAGATGGGCCATTTTAGGCTTGAGCATCTCAAGCTTGAAGGCTCAGACTGGCCTGAAAAAAGGGGAGCCCGAAATCCCATCGGGGCCTATTCTAGCCGGTCCAATTTGGGCTTTCGGTCTTTATTGCTTACACCTAGAATTAAATGCCACATTGGAAAATGTGCTACATCATGATAGTCATCTCTTGAATCTCGGAAAGTGCCTCATATTTATACAAATCAAGTAAGTGACCGAGAATTAGAAGTGTATCTATAAAATTAATAACTAAATCTGCTGTTATATGCTTTCTTTGATTCCTATATAGTGGCCAACCAAGAAGAGGTGGGCAATTACTTGTTCGTCAATAATTTGTTTGCTCAACATTGAGGGTAACTCATTAATAGTGTTTGCAGACTGAAATTTTGACACCTAGTGACATGTGGACATTGACATGAGACATTATGAGGTTATGACAATAAGGAATATTTTTGCAACTTGGGATAAGACGGGTTGATTTCGTGGTTCCATGTAAATATAATATTTAGCGAACATTTGAAAAGTACCTCATATTTACGTAAATTATGTAAATGCTCAAGAAATAAAAGTGGATCCATAAATCGAATAATGAATAACAATTTTACATGGTTTCTTTTATTTCTAGAAAGTGGCGAATGAGGCATCTAAATACGTCAGTCCATTATATCTTGGTTTTAAAGTCTATCTTGGGCACCTAGATAGCTAATTGGATTTACTGACTCATTAAGGTGGCTAATCTAATTGGATCTCCTTGTTGTAGTGGAGACAAGCAAGACAAGGGAGAGAGAAGAAAAAGGAAAAAGAAAAATAGAAAGAAGGGGATGGAGGAAAGAGGGACAAATCGAGAAGATGATTTTGGGGTTTCCATGAAGATGAAGCTTGATTTGTCATGTTTATGCAAGAAGATGATGCTTTTGGTATGACGAATTAGTTCATCAATTGAGGTGAGAATCAACAAGTTCCAGCTTGATTCAAGCTTGTTTTCATGGGGAATTGCTTCTCAATATGTGCTAGATATAGGTGTGGGTTGCTAACTTGTATCATGAAGAACTAGATTCAATTTCTTCCTTCGGAAGCTCAGTTTTGATGTGACATCCTGAATTTCAGTCCTGTTTTCAATTTAATAAATTGGGTCTTTCATCGACGTGCCTATAGTGCTATTCTCAGAGCTAATCACTCTTGAGATAACTAGACTATTTGGGGGAAGTTACTAAGGGATTTTAATGCAATAGATTTGGGAATTCGATTAGGAATCGACTACTCGACTGTGCTCATTTGTAGAGATCATTACGGCACAGTAAAGATCGGTTAGAGATTAGAGATAGATCGGTTCGACTGAGATGTGTATCTAAACGTGGGTGATTCCACCAAATTGCAAAATTCTCGTCGATCGACACTAGACTAATTTTTCTGTCGATTAGAGATTAGAGATAAGTCCAACACTAAGACTGTTTTATAAATTTGGTATAATAAGTAATGTGGCATATTATTATTAAATATGGTTTATTGTCCATTTATAGTTTGCAATGTAGCACAGTTTAATAATATTTACTTGGTCAATATGAACACAAAGATCAAATCATCACATGACAAATCAACTAACTTTTTGTATGATGACTTTCTTTTTTCTCCTTTTCCAAAAGGCCAAGATTTTCCACATGATCTCTTTTTGAATGAAAAAGTCACCCAACAAATTTTTTTTTCTGGTCGAATGAAATGGATTTTGGGCATCTTTTCAATCTAGAAATGTGAAAGCAAAACTCACTTTTATTACAGCAAAGTTTTTATTTTTAATTTTTTTAATCGTGGTGTGATGCGCGAGTGTCGGGATCTTTATCATTATTGAAACAAAAATCATTTTTATAGTTATTGAGTGCGGTGCATCATGCAATTAGTCCAATACTTTTCCTGCTCAAGTCATCAAAGCCCGTGGGAACTTCCTTTGACCCCTCAAAAGAAATGTACATGAGTCATGTTGTGAAAAGAGATTGCGTCCCGTGCACTTGGATTCAAGAAAATTACAAGTGATTTTTGCATTAAAATATTCTAATTGATTCGCTAAAGCTCTGGATCATTCTGTGAAAAGCAATCTGACCTCTTCGTCACTGTTTAATACGACATACTATCCATGGTACCAATGAGGGGAAGAGAGACTAGAGAGCCTATTTTTTGGGAAAAAATTATAGTTTAATATTTTTAGTGGATTTTTGTTTCATTTTTTATGAATTAAAAATAGATTAGTTATTATATTTTGGGCCTCAATAATCATTTTTTATATGTTCATATTTTAACTTACTTGTGAGTTTATTCAGGTGTTCTAAGTATAATTAAAACATCTTCTATATTAATTATTAATCTTTTGATTATATTTTTTAGTTTTAATATATAATTTGACCAGTTCGATCCACATTATTCCTGAGATCCCGAAGATGCTAAAGCTGAAGGTGCGGATTGGCTCGAAAAAGAATAAGGGGGAATCCTAAATTTCAGCCTGGGCCACTTCAAACCTGAAAAAGTCGGCCGTATGATCTAGGCCAAATTGTTCTTTAGATCTTCTTTTTTTCCACCCCTAGAACTAAATGTTATGTGGGACAAAGTCCTACACCTCGGGAGCTATTTCTTGAACCTTGTAAAGAGGCAAAGTGCTATATGGTGAAAAGCATGTCGTGAATCCATGGGGCCATCTCTAGATTTGTTGGATTGTCTATATGGAAGGCATCATTGAATTGCTTCAACGATTGTCAGACAAACTTGAATGGCAACTCCTAATGATGGTTGAGAGCACCGTGTAATTTTGAGAAAAAATTATGGTGGAATAGAAAACTAAATTTCTTGTAATTAATCTTGCTCAATTGATCTCTTTCCCCCTTTTGACAATCTCCATTCTAATCCTAATTGCACACTTATTTGATGACATGGGTGCATACCACACTGCACACCATTTCACTTAGAAAATTTGAGTAAAGTCTTAGCACATGTAGTGGTGTCTTTCATATATCAACGTGTCGGTAGTTTTCATTTTTACAACCAAAGCAATATAGAGAAATGTCAAAAACACTAAGAATGTCTCATATATCGTAATAAGTGACGTGGCATATTATCATTAATGATCAAATATGGCTAATTATTCACTTTCGATCTACCATGTGGTTTGGTATATTAATACTAATCTATCCGATAGCATTGTCCAATAGGACACTCCTTCAAAAAGTTGAGGGGAGAGAAAGCAATATTAATATTGGTGCCTTGTATTCTATGAAGTCCATGGCGACAAAGACCGAAGACTGGAGACTAAACAAATTGGTGCCTTATATTCGCCGTCAATCACGAGAGGATCCAGTAGGAATGAAACTTTCACATCCTTGACAAAAAGTGGCTCCGTTGATTCTTTATATGACCACGAGATTCATAAAATGGTAAAGTTATCTAGAAACTCTTCTCTCTTTACACAAAATTCCTTTTACATCTGCCGTGTCTTGGGTTAAAGTTTTCTCCCCTACTTTCGGTTATTTCTTTTGGCTTTTCAAAAGAAATTGGTTTAAATTCCAAGTCAATTACAAGTCAAGCACCAAAAGCTGAAACATCAAGCTCAAGTAGTCAAGCTTGATGCAATCTCAACTTTTTAAAATTATGTTTGCATGAAAGCGAGTTCCAAAAATATTAAATGCATGAGTAAGATATTTATTTTGGGTTACAAGTGGAAATTTGATGATAGCTTCCGAAAATATTATATGGTGCCTTCTTTATTGAGGTTAGAGAAAAACTAAATGTACCAAGAATGAGCATTAAATCCTCTTTATTAAATGATTTGTGAAGTTTCCATTGGTCAATTGAATGAAACCTACATGCTTGTTTGAGTCCTCACACTTTTCTTTTCCATTAAAATTATCTCCTAGTGTATTACCGCATCTTTTCTTTAAAAAAAATTAATGCAGTTAATTACTAGCTCAGCTCACCCTTTGCCGTGGAATGGGGGGATTAAGGGCGCCTTGTCCCAATCCCTACGTTAATTAATAGTCAAGAGGTCTCGTCCCATCCATTTCGTATGCTCTAAGAGATAAATAATCAAACGTAGGGGAAAACATATCTGAATATGGCGAGATCAGGTACACTTACTAGACTGGATCACTGAACATGTTTGATTCGAACTTTTAGGGGACATGTACAAATCCAAACTGGCAAGTTTTGGCAAGTATCTAGCTCGCCCACTAGAATTTGTTGGCCCAATAACAGGGACGATGTCTTTTTTTTTTTTAAGGAAAAAAAAAGGCTGAGCTAGATATTAGATAAAATGGAAAACATAAATAGAAAATAATTTTATACTTTTGCTGTATTTTAGTTTAAATTTGTCATAAAATACTTTTCTTTTTCTGTTTTAAGCCTTAATTTCTCTTCCAATATTAACAAAGTTTGTATTTCAAGGTAGATAATCTAAAACTAATATTTATCAAAGTAACTTTCATAAATGAATGGGCAGACTAGAATGAGCCTCAAAGCTGTAGGCCTAGCCCACTTAGTGACGAGGCCCTAGAATGTATTGTTCGAGCCTACCAATGAATGCAAAATTGGTGCCTTATTATTCACTTATGGTCTGCCATGTGGTTTGGTATATTAATACTAATCTATAAGATAGCATTGTCCAAGAGGATCCTCCTTTAAAAAGTTGAGGGGAGAGAAAGCAATATTAATATTGGTGCCTCATATTCCTCGAAGTCCTTGGATGTGAAAACCAAATATTAGAGACTAAACAAATTGGTGTCTTACATTCACCGTCAATCATGAGAGGATCGAGCAACCCATGGAGACAAAGACTAAACATTCATTCCATCAAATGCGGCATGTAAGCTAATGACCATTACTTGAACCCCAATAAAAAAGAAGTCATTATCTAATGATTGACAAGTCCATAGAACTTCCAAAAGTCCTTTGCTCCAAACTAGTTCGAAACTCACCCGAATTTCTCTTGTTTCTTTTTAAAGTAAAATAAGATCCGTTATTAAATTTTGGGCCTCAAAATACTCTTTTTACATGTTAACTTCAACTTATTTATGAATTAATTGAATATTTATTATTATTAATAATGTATTTTCTATTATATATGCTTTATATTTAATATTGAAATATATATTTTTAGATAGAGTTCAGCCGGTTTGGGCCATTTGGGGCCCTCTCAAGCCCGAAGGTGCAAATTGCCCTGGAAAAAGGGGGCAGCCCGAAATCTCGGCTTGGGCCTATTCTGACTTGAGGATTCGCGCTGGTCAAATTAGGTCCACGGTGGGCAAAGTGCCATGTGGGACAAAGTTCTACATTATGAGAGTCATGTCTTGAATCTTATAAATGCAAAGCACTGCATATTGAAAGTCACCTCTAGAACAAAAAAAAAAACATATGGTCCAAATTTCCCTTACCCAACTGATACAAATTTAATTTTTAAATGGATCATAAATGGGTTCTCTAGACACCCATTTATGACCCACTCTAGTTGAACTTCACTATTTTAAACTTAATTTCACCCAACCCTTCAAGTGTTTAACAATAGATAATGCAGAGTACTGGTTTGTTTTTTTGTCTCCCAATAATTATAATTCTAGAATGCATTATAACGGTGTGGGGGATTTATTTTATTTTATTTTATTTTTTTGTGGCTAAAACTCTAGATTTTCACCCGAGCTCCCATCGTGTGAGGCCTAGAGAATACAAACTGCAAACCATCCTATCCTACTAGGCCTGGCTTAAATACGTATATCAATCATGGTAATATAGTTACTAGCATTTAGCCATCCTTCCCACATGAGAAGGGGAAGGTTGGGGTTCAAATCCTCACCTTCTTAGGGGGATTGGGGAGGAGATAATTTGACTTCAAGGGTGGATTTTGATTCCCACGTCTTGCAAGGCGACGATGCAATAGTTGGTTGAATGATATGTGAGATAATTAGATTTGTACATATGAAACATTCAAATGTTTTGCTTTTTTTTTTTTTTTCGTCTTTATTAAAGCTTTCGCATTTAAAAGTAAGAGCACCATATGAATAATGCTCTAATCACGTGAGCTTTTGTCTAATTTCTCATCTAGTGGACGACCATGGTAGGCATATAAAAAGCAACCAGTAATATGTTGTCTCATGAATTGTAAGGTTATTGCATGCATGTGTCACGGGCCGAAGGAAGGCCGATCAAAGAGGTTCCCCGAGTACGACCGAGACTCGTCCGTGGTCAAGTTCCTATGCTCGCTCGGATTCCCAACGAGCCTTCTCCCCGAAGCTTCTAGAAGTCTTTAGCCTCATTTATGTTGGTAGCTAGTAGTTGGTAGTTGTTTTAAGTGTCGGTGGTTAGTAGCCGCCATAAGTGTCGATAGATGAGGCGGTGCGATCTCGTCCACCGGTTAAAGTCTAGATCAATGGTTGTAATCCGAGGCCCTCGACTATAAGAAGGGGTGTCCTCCTTCATTTGTAAGCATCCACTACTTCCGCAATACAAAGCAATCTTCTTTCCAGAGCTCCTCTCTCTAGATTCTTTCTCCCTCTACGATCCGGGTAAGCGAGCGAGTGAGCGTTCGATCGAGCAAGGCTTGGCTTAGGTGCTTCGGCGATCCAATTCGATCCTAAAGTGCCCGAGTCGCCACGCGGTTACGATCCCAATCGATTGGCCCGTGACAAGTGGTATCAAAGCCAAAGAGAGATCCGTTTCCAGAGATTGAAGAGCGCCAACTGTTTGAAAGAATGTCGAGCCAAGATGCGGCTATAGTTGGAAGGCCGGGCAAGTCAAGGAGACTCGCGGCCGATCAAAGAAGAGGGAGACCTCGGTGGATGCTGCGGCTGCGTTCGATGAGAAGCTCGGGAAGGTCCGGAGTGCCATGCTCGAACTCATAGAAGGTCTTGACGATGTGCGAGACCGGATCATGGAGGTTGAGGGCTCGCTCCGTGAGGACTTCACGACTGGCATCAACCAAGCTACGGCTCCATTGTTCGACAAGGGCGAAGCTCTCGAAGCATCGATCGATGGTTTGAACGAGCGCGTCCAAGTGATCGAGGAGGTAAGCCCGTGTAGGGAAGAGGTCGAAGTCATGAAGGCGGAGATCCAAGAGCTCAAGACCGAGCTCGCCCTATGCAAGCTGAGCATCGCCAACGGTGCGGTGCCTACCCAAGCAATGCCCAAGATCGAGATACCGAAGCCCAAAGAGTTCAAAGGCGAACGATCCGCCAAAGAGGTGGACAACTTCGTTTGGAGCATGGAGCAATACTTTGGCGCCGTCGACATCCGAGACGAGCCGATCAAGGTACGAACCGCTTCGATGTTCCTTACTAATACGGCTATGCTTTGGTGGCGCAATAGGTGAGATGAGGTTAGACGCGGCGCCGATCCCGTGAACACGTGGGACGACTTCGTGAGGGAATTTCGCGACTACTTTTTCCCCGAATTCGCTCAACAAGAAGCCCGTAGCATGCTCCATCGCCTCGAGCAAAGAGGTGCGATCCGAGAGTACGTGAAGGAGTTCACAGAGCTCAAACTCCAAATTCGCAACCTAAGCGAAGAGGAGGCCTTCGGAGCGTTCATGGATGGATTGAAGCCATGGGCACAACTTGAGTTGAAGCGGCGGGACGTGAGTAGCCTTGCGCGTGCGCTAAGCATGGCCGAGTCACTCGTCGACCTCACCAAGGTTGAACCAAGGAACAACCGAGCAAGAGATTGGAGGTCGGATCGACCTTGCGAAGACGAAGCAAGAAGCACTCCCCGAGGCGCGCATGAACAGAGCGGCCGAACCAAAACATGGGGGAAAGGAACTTCCAAGCTGTCCTTCCAAAGGGGTCGACCACCGACGGACTACGCGAGTAAGTTCGATCAACCTCTGCTCTCTCCTTGCTTTATTTGCAAAGGTCCGCACTGGACCCAAAAGTGCCCGAAGAGGGATCGAATCAACGCCCTCCTTGCCATCGAAGAGGAGGAGGAGCCCAAAGAAGAGAAAAGGCAAATCCGGCTTGGAGCGGTGAAGATGATCAACTCCGTCCAAGCCCGGTCGCCAACCAAAGAAGGAGGAATTGCACCGAACACGAACATGTTCTTCGTGGAGGTCGAAGTGTGCGGCCGAACGCTTTACGCTTTGGTTGACACGGGAACGCCGAACATGTTCATGTCGGCGAGGCGGCAAAAGCCTTGGGTTCGCGTGGAGCCATCCGGGAGGTCATACAAGCCCATCAATTCGGGCGACTTCTGTGGCGTAGGAGCATCTCCCGATGTGGATGTCAAGATTGGCGGATGGAAAGGCAAGATGACTTTCGAGGTAATCCCGCTTGACGATTATGATCTCATTTTGGGCATGCAATTCTTCGAAAGTGTGGGAGCTATGATCGACATGAGGACCAAATGCATCATAGTCCCCGACCAAAAATGCCCGACGATCATCCTCATGATCAAAGGGGTGGTCGACACCAAGACCATCGCGTCAATCCGACGCCTCGACAATAACTTGAAGTCCGTGAAGCGACTAAACAAGTTGGCCGAAGTGAAGCCGATGGTAGAGTTGGATCCTACTCCAACACACACCATGCCCATCCAAGTGCTCTTCCCCGAGGTTGAGTGCGCGCCGCATGCTCCGTCCAAGCCGAAGATGGAGCTGCGCGACAAGTCCGAATTCATCATTGAAGGTTGCGGACCATCGTACGTGAGCGTCCGTACCAAACAAGGTCGAAACAAAAGAGCTCTTGCCAAAGCCCGTGCTCGTGCCAAGAAGGCCGATCGTCAGCTGTGAGCGACGAGGACGTCGCCGATTGAGTGGGGAGAATGTCACGGGCCGAAGGAAGGCCGATCAAAGAGGTTCCCCGAGTACGACCGAGACTCCGTCCGTGGTCAAGTTCCTATGCTCGCTCGGGATTCCCAACGAGCCTTCTCCCCGAAGCTTCTAGAAGTCTTTAGCCTCATTTATGTTGGTAGCTAGTAGTTGGTAGTTGTCTTAAGTGTCGGTGGTTAGTAGCCGCCATAAGTGTCGGTAGATGAGGTGGTGCGATCTCGTCCACCGGTTAAAGTCTAGATCAATGGTTGTAATCCGAGACCCTCGACTATAAGAAGGGGTGCCCTCCTTCATTTGTAAGCATCCACTACTTCCGTAATACAAAGTATCTTCTTTCCGAGCTCCTCTCTAGATTCTTTCACTCTCTACGATCCGGGTAAGCAAGCGAGTGAGCGTTCGATCGAGCAAGGCTTGGCTTAGGTGCTTCGGCGATCCAATTCGATCCTAAAGTGCCCGAGTCGCCGCGCGGTTACGATCTCAATCGATCGGCCCGTGACACATGAGTGTGGAAACCTAATTGTTTCTAGATTGTCCAACATGGTTATATATATGTGTGTGTGTGTGATTTACCGGATTCAATTGTTCACATGAACTCGGGATGCATGCATCCGATTTACCCATTATTTCTTCTTGAAGAAACGAATTTCGGTGCTTCTTTAGCTAATTCGTCAACCGATGCCAAGTCCTTGGTTGGTTATTTTCCGAGAAAGGAGTTTTCATTTAGAGATAATACGAAGTCGGAATCACTCATTCTAGCATGTTTTAATAACACATCGAGAAGATGACGTCTCTGGCGTTTCCGTTCCAGCGGCTGCTGATATTCTTTTCTCCTTAGCCTCCGACGCGCCTGATGTTGTGCGACGAGAGCTCGATGATCTTCACCATCGACGACTTCTCGATTTTCACCAGGGCGCGATGCTACGCCAGCAATGTGCGGTTCCACGTCTCACGATGGCCCCGACCTCTTCAAATCTTCAGGCCGTGAAGTCGATTTTCACCTGTGACGACGCCTCCAAGACCTCAGTCCGCTATTCCATGACCGTTGTTGGCCAAAGACGGACTCCGAGGGATGTACGTCATTGCTCTGTTTTATTGAGTTGAATGCGAGATTTGTTATTAGGGTTGTGAGTGAAAGTAGAATGATGATTGTGGATCTGTTGGTAGTTTAAATACGTTCTGATGTCATTGCAGTTGTCTTTATCGGAATTGACTCTTCGATTATGACTCTCTGTTCTAATTTTTGAACTGACCACCAAACATTCGTCAAAATGCCTGAACGAATTCGGAATACGATTTTGAGAAGCGTTCTTATGCTTTAGTATATGGAATGATCGTTGCATGATATACATGTTCGACTCACTTACAGCTCCTCTGTTTCCAGTGATTTTGGACTATGGCCAAGATTTCCATATGCCATGACTACTTGAATTGTTGTTCAAATCCATCCAAATATGTTGTCTCTGATTCTGATGTTATGCCAAGTATAGATTCGTGTTAATCAAATATCTAGATGAGCAAAGCATGTCGACTTACGTATACCCAAGGGTTTTAGCATCTGACGGATTGTATTCACTGGATTGAGAATATGCTCGCTGGTTGTGTATTCTTTTGCTCGGCTGATTGGTGTTGTGGTCTTAATTTGGTATTTGCTTTAATGATGCTTAATAATTTTTCACTTGATTACACTTGTGAATTTCCTTTGAGCGGTCACGTGGGCTAATCGAGGATTTCTCAATTGGACTGATTGCCATTCGTCATAGTGGCCTGGGAAGCTTTCATATTGATATGACAGGATATCAAATTCCTCAAGAGGCAGATGCGTCTATTAGCCTGCATCACAATGCGACTTTGTCTGGAAGGTAGAACCATTTGTCGCACAAAATACATGGACTTGTGAATTCTGACCAGGGTAAATAGGAGAGATGTCTTACTCTCAAATCTATTGAGACCCCGGAAGGTCTTACCTTGGATGGATTGGTTCTTTGCCATGAACTAACATCACAAAGTATGAGGAAAGAAGAAAAAAAGAGAGCATTGAGGTGCTTGGGGAGTGCTTGTGCATGTATGTGTGTACATGAGTGAAGAGTAAAGAAGTGAGTAACTTTTAGCTAAATCTTCACAGTGCCATGCTAACATCTTCTCTGTTTGCTATTCATGCTTTGAGATTGTAAAGAATTTCAGGCCTCGTTTAATCAGTGGTAAACTGTCATTGTCCATCCTTGCACATGAGTCCTATATTAAACTAAATCAATACTGAAGTGTGTTTGCCAAATTTGAGTGCAACCGTGTTGATTCTGCTGTTCATATGCTTATTGTTGGATCGAACTTGTTATACTCTTCTTGTTGGATTAGACTTGTCATCCTTTTCTGCTAGTTCTTACAATGTTTTGTTTACTGGACATGTCTCCCTTGTGAATGAGCAATGGAGTCTGCTGAAATCTGCTGAATATGCTGCCGAGAGCTTGTCTCTCAAAATAGAAGCTCAGAAAAGCTCGATGACTGCACTTGACAAGGTCGCAATCATAATTATGGACTCTCTAGCCTTCTCTCTGCATTTAGTTGTCTTCATTACATGCGTTTGTTCTTTTCTGTCTGCCTTTCACATCTTTGCCGTTTCTATATTTCAAGGCCCTGCCAGGACAAAGTTGAATTTGTCCAGCACCGGGTGAAAGTCCTGCCCTTTCCATATCCACATTGCTCTCAACTCAAAAAGTTCGAGTACGGGTATATGCATGTAAATTTGGTGAGGAAAGATCAATTTAGTACAGGCAAATCCTTCTTTTGCCTACCCGGTGAAACTCCTGCCCTTTCCATATCCACATTGCTCTCAACTCAAAAAGTTCGAGTACGGGTATATGCATGTAAATTTGGTGAGGAAAAGATCAATTTAGTACAGGCAAATCCTTCTTTTGCCTACCCTCTCTCTCTCTTCCCTTGCTATACTGAGTAGGTATTATGATGTGATCGTATATGGAAAGCTTGAGGTCTTGTATATTTTTAATTCCCCCCCAAAAAAAAAAAGAATGAAGTAGCCGCAGTTCTTTGGGGAAATAATTGATTGCTTTAGGGGAACTGAAGTCTTGCCATTTGTGAAACCGAACTTTTAGTAGGCTTTGCTTGACATTTGCTTTTCTTCAGTCCTACCAAAACCCCACTGGAATGTGATGAAGCTATATCAGTATGATCTCTTACCTCAGCATGATGATTTAGCAGATTATTATGGTGAATTGGTGATAATTTTTCGACGAATAACCATGTTGCTGTGCCTTGAACTTGCTGGATATGGGTTATCATCACCATTCCTTTGCTGGTCACTCTCTTTTGCGTGTAAATTGAATTGATCTGAAGCCTGTCCAAGTGTTGTTCTAATTACCCACGATGTGGTGCTTGCATGTTGATGATTTCTTTATCATTGAGCATGTTTATTTTCAATTCCTTTGACTGAGTTGATGCTGAAATTCATGGAGTATCTCATTGAAGATTTGATTCAGAGGAGGGACCGAGAATAAGATAATAAAACGAAAATAATAAAAAAATTCTGGAAAATAAAAATGGAAAATTGGTTAGAAAATAGGCCTTGATTAGGTTGTTAGATTTTAGTATTAGAATTAGCTAGTTTTGGAAAATATGGATGCATAACATGTGCATAAAAGCAACTCAAGCAGATAATTACTAGCAAATTAGCAATAATCTGTGACTGCTTGAAATGGCTTTGGCAGATTTTAAGTACTCTTGCTATTTCGACTTTTATGCTCCATGCTACTAGAGGAAGGGCTCATGTGATGATTGTTAGGTAGTTGTTGACTAATTGTAAACTAATTGCAGCAGAGCACTGTCTTCTTTTTTGATTTACCATAGGATGTGGTCATCCTTCCATTGCTTTGTTAACAAATATAGCCAAGGCCACTTATCTCAACAGTATACTATATTGACCAAAAAGGTAAAGAGAGAGAGAGAGAGAGAGAGAGAGAGAGAGGGAGAGAAAAGTTTATAATCTATAAAACAAATTTGCGAGAGCAATTTCAACCTCAAACTTTCATAGAAGAATCTTGAAAGCACATTTTTATTGTTATGATGAATTTCAATCGTTAGGAAATGTTCAAGATTATGTAATGTTGTGCAGATTGTAATTGGTTTCAATTGATTCTGGTTTTACTGTTAATTCCAATGTTAGTTAATTTCTTCATTAGATTACTTCCCTTTTGTGTTTACTTTTTTGGATATAAGTACCCGTATAATGTAATGCATTATTCAATAAAGCAACACACAATTCAATGTTTTCTCACATATTGACTTGGTATTATAGCTTAGATTGTTCCTGTTTTGATCTAATCCATGAAGCCTACTCGCCCCCCCTCCTCTCTCTCTCTCTCTCTCGATGCTGTTGTTCTTAGTGGCATGCTATTGTAAGACATGACACTCTATTGATGGTTGGTCAATAATGTAGTATATCTTTTATGGTAACTTACCCTAACATAGCCTAGGCCGACCATGCTATGGGTCGGTTTATGTTTGCTTCTCATTTTCCCGATTATGCCATCGTGTTACATATTTTATGCTAGATATAGGGCGTTGTATTTTAGGTCCTTCACCATCCCTATCTTGGATGCAGATTAATTGTATGCATTGGTTTACTTATTCACTGTCTTCAACACCAAATCAAGACACGAGTCTCTCTTGTTGTTTTTACACCTTACCCAATCACTCCTCAAGATCCCAACATCAATCTCTCTTCTTCTCCCTGTCTTTCTCCCCCTTTATCGAGCCTTCATAACCATGCGCAGCTTCAGTCATTGACATGCCTCTGGTGCCACCATCAATCTTGACCTTCCTCGCTCCACCATTCACTGCCGGTGCTTACAAGGGGTCATGTCATGCTCTGTTTGCTCTCTTCCCTATTGCTTCAATGTCGGTTGTCATCCGTGCTTTCATGTAGCTATCTCTCTCCTTCTCTCGTATAAAGACAGATGAGCTCACCTGAACGTCAAGTTTATGTCTTTGGCGGGTCTCAAGACCTCGCGTCAAGATCCTTTCATCATCTACAATTACTTTCTCGACAATGACGAAATCAGAAGGTCATCTCAAGATCTGGGGATGCTTCCTCCATCTGCCTGTCCATTGAGATTGAGGTGATATCTCAAAGGCCATGGCTATGGCTAGATTAGGTCACCAATGGTGGTGCCGAGACCTTACAAAGATTTGGCGGCGAGAGAAGAGATAGAGTAAGGGAGAGAGTATTTTCGTTTTGTAAATAGAGAAAGCAAAGATAGTTGTGGATGACACGACAGAGATAGCAGCGAGATGTGGAGGACTGATGGTGATGACCGGTGGTCACAATGGCCAGAGACGGTGGCTAATGGTGAAGAGAGGGTTGGTTGAGTAGGAAGACTTGACGAAGATTATTAGACAGTGTGATGAGCACACTGATAACTGCAAAAAATATACGTCCGTGTTTCCTTTTTGATTTTGTCCCCTTTATGTGTTGGTTAACTTTGTATCTCCGTTAAATGACATGGCAATGAATAAAGAGGTTTGAAGAGTAGGTAGGGGACACACACAGCGGCCGTAGGTGTCGGCAACATGACCGCAGAATTTCATTGGCAACATCACCCAAATTCAATCAAGCATTGGCTTCCAGTTGATAGTGAGCTTACGCTCAATCGCAACATCGAGAGTCGACCTCTCTCCTCATGATCTTGCGATGAGGTTGCCTCCCTCTTCGTCCTCTTCAGATTTGACTGCGGGCTAATGGTGAAGCACACAAGTGCATGCGCGCACAGACACATAGAGAGCGCGCACAGACATAGAGAGAGAGGGCAATGGCCATCGGCAATGCTCCAGCGATCTGGGCGCCAGATCGAATATCATAAACTAACCACAATCGGCATAAGAAATGAAGAAAATCGTGCAAATAAGCAAATTCTTCAAATTTTACGTGGTTACTTAGTGAAAATAGGTAGACTATAAGTCCATACATCAACTTTCTACGGTGATTAAATATAGATTTTGGTGCAATTATTAAAAATACACATATTAGGAATGGGGAGGCATACTAGCTAGGCAGACATTCATGTTAGTTTGCTAGCACTCCCTTTGCACAATGATTTTCTCTACTAGTGAAAGAGTTCTAAGATGAAATGAGAAAACTGATTTAGCTACGTACCTATCCTCCTCTCTTTGGTTTCGTAACTCACCTTGATCAAGTGTAATTTCCTGATTGCCTCAGTCAAGTCCATCCGATCTAGCGGTGATTCCATCGAACATGCGACTCCAACTTCGAATACGGAGATAATGCAATCTCTTATCTTGATCTCTTGATGTCGATCACCAGCTTCACTCCAAAGCCTTAAGTCTACAATGTCCATTGCTTGATTCGGAAGAGCCATTCGAGCAAAGTTGTGGAGGTTAAGATGGTGCCCAAAGGCCTCTTCAGTGGGTCTCTTTCCAATGAACATCTCCAATAATAAAATGCCATAACTATATGCATCCCCAAGTGGGGAAACCTTGTGTCCTATGCCATACTCTGAAAATTTCATCAAGACGTTAATAGGAATGAACATACACTTTTTCTTGAAATTAATTGTTTAAAAAAAGTTTTTAAGTCACATGGGATATTGCTTGGCTTGCCAAGGATAGTTGTGAGGGCTTGGTCTGGTCACACTCAACATAGAGCGATGACTTGCAAGCCCTCACTCACTTCACAATTGGCCTCGCTACGCATGACATAGGCCAAGGGATCTTCTGCTGGATCAAGGTAGAGGGTCACAAAACTCCCTATTGATTTTCTCTTTCATATCTCTATGTTTGACTTTCGTTGATTTTATTGGCTATCGCTTTATTGCTTGTCATATGCTAAAGTGGTAAAAGTTGTCACAAAAGTTAGAATGCATCAACCATAGAGAAATGGGATTTTAGGATTTATAAAGTGCACAAAAGATCAGTTAACAACATATGAACTCTTCTTTCTCCAAAACTACTAAGTGCACCCAAAGTTACCACATGTTTGCTAAACAAATTGCCTAAACATCAAGAGTGACTTTTTCCTCTAATAGGTTATAGTGGAAAACAGAAAAAGAAGAAAATATATGTGGTGAAGGTCTCAGCTGAAACGATTTAGTGCACTTAGTGCATGTATTAACTAAATTTGCACCACCAATTTTGACTAGACACGCATGGAATGCATATGAGGCTCATCATTCATGATCCGGATTCAATTTTATACCTATACCACACTATTTCTTTTCTACAAGACAGAAGAAAAGAAAATGCCTAGAAGAACATGGGGAAAAGAAGAGACTTGGAGTGATTTGTTGACGCTGAAGAGCTTATACATGCAAAATGCGTAAATTTGTCTTAGTATGCTCTTAACAAGAAGTTTAGGGAGAGTGAAAGTTGGATAGAGCCCATCGTATTGTCAATTAGTGTATGTTGTGTAATATTATCATGCACGTGTGGGTTCGAGACCTCCGTCACTTCTCACTTAAATGTCATGTCATATAAATATATTTTTATAAATGAAGGATTATAGGTCAAGTCACCAGGAAAGGGTCCACCATAAGGGATCAATTACTTATTATCAAAATCTTAAGTCATGGCATTCCGAGAGCGAATCACAAGTTCTGGTCAATTTCTTGTACCGTAATTGACTTTATGACAAAATTATCACTATCCACTATCACAGCATGAGCATAATATGAGATAAAATATAAATTAAAGAAAGAAAATATGAATATGAGATGACACAACATGCTTAATCCATTTATTGGCACGGATTCACTAGTTTTGATAAAAAAAAATTCCATTCATTAATAAATTTACTATTGTTTGTTCTCATTTATGATTAGGACATGCTACTATTAATAAGGTAAAGAGGAAATTGCGTGGTAAGAAAGAGGTATCAGAGCATCCGAAGCATTGTATAACATCAAGGATCATTGTTTATTAAATACTTTTAACACTCACCCATATTACTATCACAAACAACCAAAACTAATCAAGAAAATATGACATATTCATACCAGGAGGCACATAGCCTATAGATCCTTTGACTGCGGTTGAAATTGAACTCCCTTGGTCTTGAACTCCTACGGCTTCAGCAGACACCGTTGAAATGATCATTGCAAGCCCGAAATCTCCAACTCAAGCCATCATGTCGTTGTCCAGAAGCACATTACTCGGCTTTAGATCTTCATGGACGATGGCTGGATATCAACCCTTGTGGAGATATTCTATTGCAGTAGCTATGTCAATGGCGATGTTTAACCTTTGCACTGGTCTGAGATTTCTCGATTTGCTATGCTCATCATCTTGTCCTATAGTCCCAAGGTGCAGCCACTCCTCCAAGCTCCCATTAGCCATGAACTCGTATATTAGAGCTCTGAAGTCATTGCCACAAAAGTCCACGCTCGAACAAACACTTATATATTAGTGCAATACAGTGATTTTTCCCTTTTCTTGATTTTGAGAAGGGTTTTCCACGTAAAAAATTCTCGCTTGTTTTGGTCTCATTTTTTCTCTAAAAAAATATTTGTGTTCCTAACATTGTGCGCCCCCCGCTTTCTGTTACACCTCTTCCAATTGTTCTAGAAGCGCTCGTGTGCCATTCCTCTCGGGCGAATGAGTGACGTGCAGGGAGTAAGAGAAGAGGAGAAGAGAGGTGGGCTGGGCTTCATCTTTGGGCCTTTGATATTGGCTTGTGGAGTGAAGGTGAGGTGAGTTAATTGGGTTGAAGTTCGAGGGCCCAACTAGTGTATAAGATGGGCTGGATGTGAAAATCTTGACCTATGGATCTTTGCGAAATTCAAATCTCGAGGACAATGAAATATTGGGCCAAAACTAGCAAAGCCTCCCCATATGTATATTGTTCACTTATTTATCCATTTTTTGTTTTTTTTGTTTTGTTTTGTTTTTTTTTTTTTTTTAAGCTATTCTTTATATTTTTATATTTTATTAAGGTAATAACGGCTAACCGGACTGACCAAATCAGGTGTCAACAGCGCAATTGTTCGATCATGGTCAAGCGCAACATCAAGAGTTGGCCTTGAGCTCATGACCCGTTATGTGAATGCGAGAGAGAGAGAGAGTTTAGAGGCGAGCGCTGTGGCCAGCCACGGTGATGGGCCACGGCTTGACCACAACAACGATCTGTGACGAGCATGCCGGACGCTGGAGTTGTTGCTGATATGCGAACGAGAAAAATTCTTCCTTTAATTTTTAGTTAGAGTTTTATCTTGTCCATGGATTCCCTTGCTTTCGCTGCACACACTTAATCCTCCTGAATTCACATCTACACACTAGAATTTAACATCACAAGCGTCATTAGTAATATAGTTTGATATTGAGACTTAGACCAACTCGACAACCTCTCAAAACTATTGACCCATCATTAAACTTTCCCAAACGAAATGGCAACAAGCCATTAAATTGTTGATAATGAATTGTTGACACCTAAATTTTGGGCAACCCATGTAGTGATTTCTTGCATAAAATTAGAGATTAATTTTTAGCCCCTAAGAAAAAATATTATAATTCAATTGCATAGCATATAATTTTGGGTGCATTTATTTTTAATTTACATGTTTTGCATTTTATTTTTAAGACTGGTGGTGGATGGGTTCGAATTAATATTTCTGAGCTTTAGCTTGGCAAGCTGGACTAGGCCCGCTAAAGGAGTAAATTAGCCTAAGCCCGTTGTTTTTTTTTTAATTAATTATCTTGTGAGAAATTGAGATTTGATGCGATATTACGGTGGATTTTTGAAAATTAAGAAATCGTATTGCAATCTTATCTTTAGCAATAGGCGATAAAATTAGTAGAAGATATTAAGGAGATAAGGAAAATAAAAGGATTTTTGTGATCGTAGGGGTTATAAGCATTCTTCGTATGAGAAGAAATATTTACAAAAGATTGCATTTTGTTTTCCTTTATATAAGGAGTGCACAGAAAAAAGTTAAAAAGGGGCGGGGCGGGGGGGCTTCTCGAGGTCGAAAAAATTCAACACAAAGAAAGAGAAGAAAAGTTTTTCCCTCTTGGCGTTCGTTCCTTTGAGAAAAACAAAAGAGAAAGACCTTTGGGGAAAATGAGCAAAGTCAAGCAAAAAGCTTCTGCAGAAAAGTGAAAGGGGGGCAGAGAGGAAGGGACGTGCAATAGAGAGAAGAAGAAAAAAAATACAAAAGAAGAAAAAGAAAAGGGAGTTGTTCATCTTCTTCGTGGGTACGCTAGAGGCTGGAGCCGGTCCCCTGTGCACTATCGCTTGCCACCACCACACCGGTGCCACCCAACGCCGGCAGGCGAGCCGCCAACCGCCGCCGCTCCGCCAGCCATCCGCAACCGCTCATCGCCGACCCACGCCTGCCTCTTTGCCCGGCCGTCGATCGCCCCACTCATCACCCGTCGTCACCCGCGCCACCACACAGCCCGCGACTCCGCAGATCTCTTGCTCGCCATCACCGAGCACCACCGTGGCCGCTCCTGTTCCGCCTTGCGACACCGTTGCTGCCCCGATCCGACCGCGATTCGTGCTGCCCAAGCACCAGATCCGGAGTCCCCATGACGCCAGAAGCCATTTGCAGCAGGTCCAGAGCTCCACCGCACCTCACCTGCAACCCGCGAGACGGGCAAAGCCGCGATTGCCCTTGCTCGCTCCGAGGCCTTTTTTTTTTTTTTTTTTTTTTTTTTTTTTCCTGGTCCACCTCGCTTAAGATCTGTCTCCGACGCTCCCGCAACTTCTCCATCGGTGACGCCACAGCTCGTGCGCACTACTTCGCCCCCACCCGACGCTCGCCCGTTGCCGTGCCGTCCCTCGCTACGACCTGACACTGCCAGAGCCCACACCGCCATTGCTCGCCTCTCCCTGGTGCCCGACAGCAAGCCTCGTGCCTCGCGACGCCCCTCGTCGGCGCCCTGCCACGTCGGAGTCCCTCGTCGAACGTTCTGCTTGTCGTGCCCTCACCGGAGCTCCGACATCGGCCAGCAACCCCCCAGCTCGCCGACCAATCTGCCGTTGCTATTTCCAAGCCATAGGTAGTTTAGTTTATTGTTTTTTTTTATTTTTTCATTTATTTTATTTTAGTTTAGTTACTTTTTTAGTTTAGCTATTTAAATTGGGACATTGGATCTCAATATTCGTCTCATGAATCTTGTAAGCATTACCCGCAGGGGTTTTCCCCAAAATTATTGTAATTATTAATTTGATCCGTAAGATGTCGGATCATTTTTTTAATTATATTAATTTTTGAGGTTTGATAGTATTTTAATTGCTGAATCAATATAATTATTAATTTGATCCGTAAGACTTCGGGTCAGATTTTTAATTATTTTGAATTTCTTGTCGTGATGTTCAGGGTTAGAGTAATCGTTAATTTGACCTGTAAGACAACAAGTTATTTTTTCGATTATTTTAATAATTATTTATTGAATGTCTTTATTAGTTTAGATATAATGATAATTGCTCGTCTTGGAAAACCACTGAAAATATAAAAAAAAGAAAATCCAAAAATATTTGAAATATGATTCGGTTTGTTTTGGGAATATTTCTTGTTATCTTGCATATCTAGAATATGTATTTTATTTCGAATTTAAAAAAAATATATAAAATCAAAAAATGCATTCATTTAGGATGTTAGTTTTTGTTCAATTTAAGTTGCATGTTTAATTATGTGGCAATTTTAAATTTCGAATTTTATAAAAAAACATAAAAAATATCTTGCATATGTCATCTAGAATTAGGGCATTCTTTGCACGTCATGGCTTGTTAGGATTGCATATTATAGGTTTAGATAATTTCTCCAAAATAGATTGCATGTTTTTGTTAGGAATAGTCATGCATACGTCATATAGAATTAGGTTCATGAGATTGTTAATAGGTTCATCTAATTAGAATTTGCTTGTTAATAAAATTAGGTCATGTAGTTAAAATGCATGTTTCAATTTCCAGATAAAAGAAAACCCAAAAAAAATGCTTTGTGTGTTTATTTCTTTTAATGGAGGTCTTTTGATTATTTAATAGTGACTGAGCATCCGTATGATCACCCTTTTGCATGATAGAGATTTAGGTTAAAATAAATCCAAGCTGCCTACAAATACATTTTTTGAAAATTAAAAAGAAATGGTACCGAAAGAGCATTAGAGAAATCTAGTGTAACCAAGTCCCCGTATCCTTAGTCTCTGGTTCGTAGAAGTGAAATAATTCTCACATTATTTTACTTAGGTGTCTAATTGATCTACCATAAACAGATTAGTGGCGACTCCTAGATAATAATCATTTGCATGCTAAATATTTGAACCTTATGTCGTGAGTTGGTATGGGCTTGGGAGAGCCCGACTTAAGTTTAAAGACTTAGTAGTTTATTAGCCTAAAACTTAAGTGGTGCACCCGAAAATTAAGTCGCGACGGCTTGGCGACTGCTGGGAACTTGTGTTAAAAGACTTAATGGACTTAGGCCAATTTTTCCCTTTTTTTTTTTTTTTTTTTAAATGTGTTTTTGTTTTGCAGCGAGAACACCAGGTACATCCCTAACATTTTTAAGGTGTTAAATGTTCTTGTAGATGTGAGGTATAATGGGAGTAGTTTTTGTTAATCTTTGTCTTGCAGGAGGGTGTGAGATGAATGATTTATTTTTCCTTGATTTGAAGTGTTGTTTGCATTTAAACTATTGCACATGCTTTATTGCTTTAGCACTACACTATTGCACACACAACCTATGGTCGGACCTGGGCTGCGATAGGATTTTTAGGATAATGTTGAGAATGATACTTCCTCCAAAGCGAGACTGCTATGTAGAGGTTGACATTCTCTTCCTCGAAAGTTTTTCATGGTGTCGAATGTATTTGTCCATATCCGCGAGACTGTGTGATTATTGGGCATTCCATTTGACTAAGCTGGAGTTAGGATAACCTGACACGTTAATGCGAGACTGCAACGGTCAGATTATCCTTTTAGCTCCACTTTGTTAAGCCGCCTAGATAGAAATCAAGCCTCACACTTCATGCGTGTGTCTATGTGATTGTCATCCCTTTATGGTGAAAGTTAGTTGTCTAAATTCTCACTTTGCAATTTACTTTTGGTCTGTTCATGACAATCTAGGTTAGTCGTTTGATCTAATTCATTCGTCAATTAGGAATGAAATGAGGAAATTGCCATGCAATGAATCATTTGCAAAAAAAAAAAAAAAAAAAAAAAAAAAAAACTTTGAGAATTTATTTTCAATTCATGTCTAGGAAATTTGGTCTTGTTAGGGTGTCTATATTTATTTTCCTAGGCCATTTTTAGGAAATGCCCTTCTTGTACGAACTTTTCATGAGTAAATGAAAAAAAAAATGGAAAAATCGATTAGATCATTGTTATGGATTGAATTTCTATTTACCCCCATGCTTACATGTTTCTGTTCATTTGATTAGGTGATTATGGAGCTATCACGCTCACCCATCCATACACGTTCCTGTTCATCTTCTTGGAAGAGGTACGTCTCGTCCTTGAACATAATAAATTTTAGGAAATGTCACTCTGTTCTTTTCCTTGCAGATGACAAATTGGGAGACATGACAGATTTTGAGGCAAAATCTCAACCCAAACCAAAATGGATATTCCATGTGCATTTACTTTGATGTTGCATAGTATCATATTCATGCACGTTCTCTTGTGCGGGGGCAAAAATGGATTTTCAGTCTTGAATGATAGGGACAATCCAAAGACATCAACTGCTGAGGCAATCCCATTGTAGAAGAATCCTTGAATGAATGCTTAAACCATTTTGCAATGTGGAAAAATGTCTGTTTTGAAGTTGACAATTTTTCATGCCTAAAGCTGTTGAGCTCTTTTTTAAAAAAAAAAAGATGAAATTTTGCATGATGACTCTTACATGTTTTATCCACCAATTCCACTAAAGAACATCAAGATAGACTAATCTAATGAATGATGTGGGATTGATTGAGCATACTAAATGAGACGAGTCGGGATGATGAAAGGCAAACCCTATCCTATACACAGTTCCATATTCATACACTTGTGAGATTAGTGTAGGAAAGTTCATATCCATAAGGTAAAGAGTTCTCTTCCAAAAGGTACGGCAACCGAAATGATGAGAGGTAATTCATTTATCTATCCCAAACACTACAAGTGATCCATTGCTTAACCCTTTTGAGCCCATACACTTATGGATATTCTTTTCAAATCACCCCTGTCAAGAATCACCCCACATCGGGGCAACTAGGAGATAGAATAGCATCATGAGGTGAGGAAAATGAATTGAAATTTTCTTGCTCTCACTTGCATCAATCTTCAAGTCGTGCTATTACATTGAATTCATGTGTTAATTTAAGTGCCTTAGGATGACGAATAGCATTTATTTCTCTATTCTATACACTTATATCCTTTGCATAGCCCACTTGAGCCTGCAATTTCATTTCTTTAAACCCAGTTGGTGATCATCCCCACACTTGGGCAAGGCAAAAGGCAAATGAAGACTCTTGAAAAGTTTGAGTGTCATTCAACGTGTAATTACTTGATGCATGCATTGTGCGCAAGAATTGAATTCAAAATAAAACTAAGGGGCATGAAAAAGCAGCGTGCCTGGTAAAAGCAAGGCCAATGCCCATGAAAAAAAGTGAAGAAAAAAATGCATGAGAACTAGGGGTATGAAAAAGCGGTGTGCCTGGTAAAAGCAAGGCCAATGCTCATAGATGAAAAAAGAAAGTCAAGATAGGTGACTGTCAATTGCAAGAATTGAATCCCAATGGAGCAATACTCAAAGAACTCAAATGCTGAGTTTTTACAATTAATGGGGCGCTTCATGAAGACAATCCCCGATGATGAAAAAGAAAACTGGTGGCAATGCCAAGATGATAATCAAACTCTTACCTTTTACACACATTTTGAGCCTAATGATCCTTTCATTTCTCAATCCATGAACCCAACCTACGTTACGTCCTTACAAAGTCTCTTCAAATTAGGGCACTTGAATTAACATAGGAGTTCATATGTTTATAAGCATCGCTCGAAGAAGTGCGAGCAATATTATTTCTTTCTCATTTTACGAGGTTCTTGATTTGTAAACTCGAAGATGATTGCGAAGCTGTCTTTTCAATAGCCTTGACTTAAAGAGTCCAATTGTTAAGCCATTGATCAAGCGCACATTATGGTCCTGTTAAAGACCCCTCAAATTGGTAAGGTCGTACCGCTTATGAGAATACTCAAACCCCTGTCGATATGGTGAGATGGAGTGATTCTCTAAAAAAGCCCTTTTGAATGAGAGTGAATGAAAGTGCTTTCTAACTGAAAGTCTCTCGTTTGGTATTCTTAAAAAATCCATGTCATGAGTGAAAATTGTGTTGAACGATAATTCTCTCCAGTGGAAATTTGGGTGATGCAAAGGTCATTATGCATTGATCCTGATTGAATTGATAAAAGCTTCAGTAGATTTTGAAGTGTGCATTCCAGAATAGCGTTAATTGCTTATTTCTTTGGTAAATGCATTTTTGCTCTAAATAATGTCTGACAGGTAATGCTTTCTCAAAGACCCATGAGCTCCCGACATTCAGGTTCCTTTCAGCATGCCTCATGATAAACCATCATGAACATTCAAGGTGCATCCTTGATGTTTCTTTTGTAGCCTAGAGTCACTCTTTATCGACCTAGCGTGCTTTCGTAGCCCGGTGTCCTTTATATTGACCTAGCGTGCTTTCGTAGCCCAGAGTCCCCCTATTAAACTGGCGTGCTTTCGAAGCCCGTAATTTATGACCTAGCATGCTTTCGTAGCCCAGAGTTCCTCTTTATCGATTCGGCGTGCTTTCGTAGCCCGATGTCCATTTATATCGACCTGGCATGCTTTCATAGCCTAGAGTCCCTTTTTATCGATACTCAATTTAGTTGTCCCCAAAGATTTTTCTTCAGATTCAGTTTGATTCAGGCGATCGTAGAATGGTATGGGTCCTGGAAGGTAAATCCCCATTTAGGCGACCGTAGAATGGTACGGGTCTTGTGGCACCCCTCGACGGCCCCCGATCCGTTAGGGTCGCCATTTGTTCGCTTCCCTTTCACTTGACCTAATAATGTAATACTCTGATACCAAGGAATTTCATTATAATTCATGAATCCTGGGGGTTTACATCTTTTAGATCGATCCCTGCGCAATTTATATGGCGGAAGCACATCCATCAACTCCCTTCCCTATATTTAGAAAACGATGCACACCAACTAAACATTTATAGGTAAAAGCCGAACACTTTTATTTACTTAAACCAGATGGACATCATTCATCAGTACATCAAAATGCCGTAGTCTTCTCTACTCGGCTATACTTCAAAAGATGATCGACATCTTCTCCAACAGTCGTATACTTAAAGTCCATTGATCAGTGTCGGCGTCCAAAAGTTCCTTCCTTTGCTATCCTCCTCCTCAAAGTCATATCCAACCACTCGATCCATTTACCGGTGGCAGTGGTAGCAGAGGTATCTTATCTGGTCTGAAATGTTAGTCCCCAAAAGGGGTGAGTACAACCACTCAGCAGTAAAGATCCATCAAACTACACAATGCAACAAGCAAGACAACCACAATTTCATGTAAAATGCACAGATCATCCATGCCATCATACATATATGTCCAAGAGATTCATTCATGACCTTACTAATCATATTTCCCATGCCAAGCAATACCCATTCAAGTTCATGGACAATTATATCTCATGCCATATGCACATACCCATACGCATGATTCATATTATCCATACGACCATGTATACATCCCCATGAGATCCATTCAAGCCTTCATGATCGCATTCTCAATGTCAAATAGCATCAATTTACTTTCATAAGCAGAGCATGCATATCTCACCATGCCATCGTGCATATACCACCATGCAGTCATGCTTGTATTTCCATGAGGTTCATCCCATGCCATATGCACATACATACGCTTGATTCATATTATCCATACAACCATGTATACATCCCCATGAGATCCATTCAAGCATTCATGATCGCATTCTCAATGTCAAATAGCATCAATTTACTTTTATAAACAGATCATGCATCATGCCATATGCACACACCCATGCACATGATTCAATTTCCCGTTTTATCTTTCAAAGGATCTCATCATTTTTCATCCAGGGACCAATGTTTGCATCCCTCATTTATTGCTCGCACCCGACCTGGCATCGCGAGGAACCTCCGGCACACACTTCCGGGCATCCGGCACAAACCTTCGGGCATCTCGCATCCCAACTAGCATCACGAGGAATCCCCCCGGCACACCCTCTAGGGCTTCCGGGATTACGTAACGACATACCACCAGGCATTCTCCCTGGAATTACGTACCGTATACCACCGGGCATCTTGAAACTCCCAAGAACCCTCCAGAATTATGCCACTAGGCCACCGGGCATCCGGCACACACACTCCGGGCATCCCGACACTCCCGGGGCATCGTCGGCTTACACTTCTGATGGTATCATTATTATCACAATATATAATCACATATATGTCCCATTTTCAACATGGCATTTGATGCAACAATATCAGAGGTCTAAACCAGCCTTTTTGATGTCATATGATATGCCGAATGTCACCATAGATGCAGTACAAATAACACCCACGATATCACATTTCATAAAGCAATTCATTGATTTTTGAAAATGGAACAATTTTCGGGTAAAACAGAATGCACTCCTTTAGTAAAAATTCTTGGAAAATTAGTAAACAATCTCATTAAATTCTGGAATTTAGCATATTATGGAAAAGACCTAGAGAAAGATATTTCATGCAGAACACCATGCGGAAAGAGCTTCATACGAGTCGCTACAGTCCATACATCACAGCAAGAGCAATTCTAGCACCACTTTTGCACAGTTTGGGAATTAATTTCGATTAAGTCCTTAAATGAACTCCAAAAATTATGAGATTTTAATATGTTATATATGTGACCTAGAGGTAAAAGTCCCATGAATAAATCAAAATCTAATTCGTTATGGATTAAAAGCTATAATTTTTATAACTCTCCCTAACTCTCGGTTCGCTGTCCAGATTTAACCCTTTAAAAGAAAAATCATTTCTCGAATCAATACTTGTCCGTTCATTCACAAATTTCAGTATGTTGTTCCTCAGAATGTCATCTACAATTATTATCAAGGACACGAGATCAAATTCAGACTGAATAATTTTACAAAATTCACAGAATCACAAGGGATCAACATGACAGTTTTCCAGATTCTAGCATCTTTGAAGAAAAATTATTTCACCATCAAATACTTGTCCGTTTCCCCTCAAATTTTGATATGTTAAACTTGAAGAAGTCCTCTACAACTTTGATCAAGAAGTCAAAGTAAAATTCCAACTAGAAAGTTGCTTTACAGTTCACGAAACCACCAAAGGTCAGCACAACAGTTTCCAGATCTAGTTTCTTCAAAGGAAAATCATCTCACCAACGACTACTTGTTCGTTGCATCTCAAATTTAGTATGTTACTCCTCAAGATGTCCGCTACAACTTTCATCAAGAAGTCGAAGTCAGATTCCAACTAGAACATTGCATGCAACTCACGAAATCACCAAAGGTCGGACTGTTTTTCCAGAAATAGAATACTAGGCTAGAACACAACTCCTATAACTTCGAAATTTCTCACCTCAACCACATCCGAAGTTCACCATTCATCACACACAAATAAAGCAAGCAAAGGGTAGATCAATGGACTCTACTTGCCTCTAATCCAAGCAAAACACAGCAAGCAAACGGAGGGGCAAGGTGGCTCGACGGTGGTGGCTAGGCGGACGCACGGCAGGGCAGGCCTTCTTCTTCCTCTCTCGGCGTCACTCTCTCTCTCTCTCTCTCTCTCTCTCTCTCTCGACACCTAGCTCCATCCGCCCCTTCCCCTTTTCCTTTTGGTTGATACAAAAATTTTGCATGCCTCAATATTGCATGGAGGGACACTTGTCTCCATGGGAAGGACACTTGGCTCCATGGGAAGGACACTTGTAGAGTCCCTCTCGCCACTTGTCATTCTCCATGCAAGCTCATGGGCTTTCTTTGGGCCGGATTTGGGCCAGCTTTTTGGGTTGGCCGAATGGTGGGGTTGTGGGCCTCCTTTGGGCCGTCTTGGGCCTTAACTAAATCAGCCCACATTTGCTCCTTAATCCACCTTAATTCCCCACTTAATTTCATAATCTCAAATAGTCACTTGGTTATATAAAACTGCAACATTCATCAAATGACAATCCAACTTATAGAGTATATGGCCAAGAACAGAAAATTCTTTTGTCAATTTATCCTTTAGTACAATCCTTGATCACACTTAGTTATAGGATACATTTCCAAATCAAAACAATAGTACATTCAATGTTCGGCCTTGTTTAATTGAAATCCGTTGGTCTAATGACTATAATATTGTCTGATGGTGTATCCACGAGTTGTCATAAAATTTTAGGATGTCACAGGTCTTGGAAGGTAAATCCTCATTTAGGCGACCGTAGAATGATACGTGTCCTAGACAACATTTATTTCCCTATTCTGGCGACCGTAGAATGGTACGGGTCCTGGAAGGTAAATCCCTGTTTAAGTGACCGTAGAATGGTACGGGTCCTAGACACAACCAAAGGGCGATCGTAAAATGGTACGGGTCCTAGGAAATCAGTCTCTTTACAAAGCCATGTTACAATTCTGGGTGACCGTAGAATGGTACGGGTCCTGAACATGTAACACCAACTATCTCGAATTACTCTATCTTCCTTCAAGGTAAGTTGTTCCAGGTAGGTTCATTTCTCATTCGCGTTTCCATGCATCATATAAATTGCATCCAAAAATGGAATTCATTTGTCAATAAAAATCATTCATCGCATACGCATAACCAAAATTTAGGTCTCAATTTATCTTTGAAGGCAACCTCTATGAGCTCACCTTCAAAGAGGGGTAGCTGTTGACACCTAAATTTTGGGCAACCCATGTAGTGATTTATTGCATAAAAATTAGGGATTAATTTTTAACCCCTAAGAAAAAATATTATAATTCAATTGCATAGCATATAAATTTTGGGTGCATTTATTTTTAATTTATATGTTTTGCATTTTATTTTTAAGACTGGTGGTGGATGGGTTCGAATTAATATTTTTGAGCTTTAGCTTGGCAAGCCGGACTAGGCCTGCCAAAGGAGTAAATTAGCCCAAGCCTGTTGTTTTTTTTTAATTAATTATCTTGTGAGAAATTGAGATTTGATGCGATATTATGGTGGATTTTTGAAAATTAAGAAAATCGTATTGCAATCTTATCTTTAGCAATAGGCGATAAAATTAGTAGAAGATATTCGGGAGACAAGGAAAATAAAATGATTTTTGTGATCGTAGGGGTTATATGCATTCTTCGTATGAGAAGAAATATTTACAAAAGATTGCATTTTGTTTTCCGTATATAAGGAGTGCACGGAAAAAGTTAAAAGGGGGGGCGGCTTCTCGAGGTCGAAAAAATTCAACACAAAGAAAAGAGAAGAAAAGTTTTTCCCTCTTGGCGTTCATTCTTTTGAGAAAAACAAAAGAGAAAGACTTTTTGGGGAAAATGAGAAAAGTCAAGCAAAAAGCTTATGCAGAAAAGTGAAAGGGGGCAGAGAGGAAGGGACGTGCAATGAGAGAAGAAAAAAAAAGAAGAAAAAAGAAAAGGGAGCTGTTCATCTTCTTCGTGGGTACCTTAAAGGCTGGGGCCGGTCCCTTGCGCACTACCGCTCGCCACCACCGCGCCGGTGCCACCTAACGCCGGCAGGCGAGCCGCTAACTGCCGCCGCTCCGCCAGCCATTCGCAACCACTTGGCGTCGACCCACGCCTGCCTCTTTGCCCGGCCGCCAATTGCCCCAGCTCGTCACCCGTCATCACTCGCGCCACCACACAACCCGCGACTGCAGATCTCTCGCTCGCCATCACTGAGCACCATCGTGGCCGCTCCTATTCTGCCTTGCGATGCCGCTGCCGCCCCGATCTGACCGCGATCCGTGCTGCCTGAGCACCAGATCTGGAGTCCCCGTGACACTAGAAGCCATATGCAGCAGGTCCCGAGCTCCACCGCGCCTCACCTGCAACCCGCGAGACCGGCGAAGCCGCAGTTGCCCTTGCTCTGCTTTGAGGCCTTTCTTTTTCCGTTGCTAGTCCACCTCTGCCCAAGATCCGTCTCCGATGCTCGTACAGCTTCTCCATCCGCGACGCCACAACTCGCTGCGCCCTACTTCGCCTCCACCCGACACTCAGCCGTTGCCATGCCGCTATCCCTGCCGTGACTCGACGCCGCTGGAGCCCACATCGCCACTGCTCGCTTCTCCCCGGTGCCCGACTGCAAGCCTCGCGCCCCGCGACGCCCCTCGCTAGCGCCCTGCCACGCCGGAGTCCCTCGCCGAACGTGTTGCTCGCCGTGCCCTGCCGGAAGCTTCGACCGGCCAAGAACCCCCTGACCACACCAATCTGCCGCTGTCGTTTCCAAGCCCTAGGTAGTTTAGTTTATTATTTATTATTTTTTCATTTATTTTATTTTATTTTAGTTACTTTTTTAGTTTAGCTAATTAAATTGGGACATTGGATCTCAATATTCGTCTCATGATCTTGTAAGCATTATCCGTAGGGTTTTTCCCAAAATTATTGTAATTACTAATTTGTGTAAGATGTCGGATCATTTTTTTAATTATATTAATTTTTGGGGTTTGATAGTATTTTAATTGTTGAATCAAGATAATTATTAATTTGATCCGTAAGACTTTGGGTCAGATTTTTAATTATTTTGAATTTCTTGTCGTGATGTTCGGTGGTTAGAGTAATCGTTAATTT